>PVJN01035801.1:0-21870 GCA_004026805.1 Lasiurus borealis | reverse complement strand
GACTTGGGGCTGGGGGTTGGGGATGAGGAAAAACCAAAGGGCTCCAGCATGTGAAGGCCTGGAAGAGTTACCCTGGAAAAAGTAAAAGGATCTAGAAGGCCAGTTGGTTTGAGATGATTCTATTTTTTAAACAGACTGATTTTGTAGGGAGACATTCAGGTGGAAATGTTTGGCCAAAAGATAGATGAGGCCTGAAACTTAAAACTAAGGGCCGGGCAGCATTGTAGGAGCCATCCACACAACAAGGACAACCAAAGCACAAGGCACTTGACCCCAGGGCAGAGGGTACAGTTCAAAGAGCAGAGGCGAGCACCAAAGCCAAGTTCAGAGAATGGGAGGAAGTCCCAGCAAAGAGAAAGAAGGGCGTGCACCTATTCACCTGAGCAGTTTCCCGTTTTCTGGCCCCATTTATCTTCACAATCACCTTCTGAGCTAGGGAAAGCACAGCACCTTTATCCCCACTGTAGTGAACAGGCACCCAGAGGTAAGTGACTTAATAAGTTCCTGGTAGGTTAAACCAGGTTTGGATTTGGGGGGTCTTAACACATTGCGGACCAGTAGTTTTATTGCTAGCTTTACCCACTGGCCAGATAAGTTTCTATTGAACGAGTACAAAAACGTTTTGCATAAATGTTAAAGGCACACTTTAAAATTAAACACCCAAAGCATTTTGAAGTTATTTATTACATGTTCTTACAAGCTAATATCTTTTTAAAAGAATTCTCGTGATTGGCCACAAGCCTTAGAAAAGAAAACACGAGAATTCTCGTGATCTGTCCACAATGTGTTAGCTATCATTCCCACAATCCTGTGAACAGAATCCTAATGCATTTAAGGCTTTTTTTTAAAAAAATAACCTGATTAATATTTGCTACATAAAAGGGTTTCATAAAGCTCACCCGTCTCATTCTCTCACTTCTTCTGAAGTTAAATTTGCCTGCTCTCAGAAATGAGTTCCCATCCGCAGCTGCAACCCAACTAGAGCACCAGCAGGGACAGCCTGACAGCAGACCAGTTTGAAACATCAGTTGGAACGAAAAGCAGAACTGCTTTCAGAAGCAACTGGCTGGCAGGACTTGCAGAAAGATGTTCAACCAAACGGTGAGTGCAGGCCCTCGTAGGGCTTGGTAAGTGAAGAGGAGGTGCCTGAGACAATGGGTTCACCACCCACTTCCCACCTCAGATCTAAATCAGAGATTTTAAAACATGGTAAATCGGGGCTTTCGGGGGAATTTCCTCTGTCACTTCACAGTAACCCAAACACTTTCTCTGCCCCTCAGGTCCTGCCTTCTCCTAAAGCAGCAAATGACAAGGCCCCACCAGCCCTTGACTTTTCCCATAGGAAATGATTTTCCAATATTTATTCCTATTTCTTCCACCTAGCAGCACTTTCAAGCGCTTAAAAATGCCTTCCTTTGCTCGGGGGACTTTTTAGGACATGAAACTATTCCGTATGATGCAGCAAGGGTAGAAGCATTTGTCAAAACCCATGGAACCTTACAGCATGGTGAGACTGAATTTATGAAACATTAAAAAAAAAACCATTTAGGGAGTCGAGAGATCCCAAGATGGAATGAAGACTGCAACCTGAGAATCAACTGTATTAAATTATGAAATGACCTCACTCTAAGGAGTGAGGGAAAAGGCGCTGACCCAAGTAACTCTGGGAGTGAGGAGACTCTGAGGTGAAAGGCAAAAGGAACTTCACATCAGCACGGAACCTCATCTGGAAAAGTTGAGGACTGGTGGGCAGTCCCAGTTAGCCACTCTGAAGCCACTGTATGTGGAAGTAAGTGAATGGTGGATGGTGGGAGCCCATTTTTTATTCTTAGAATGGGAGTTTTATGACAAGTACGGGAGAAAGAGCTGCATTGGAATTGAAGACATCAGTATGAACTCATGTTTGGTTTGTTATAGATACATATGGACATACATAGAAACATACATATATAATCTACAAGTATGTCTCTATGTATGTCCATATGTATCTATATATATGTATACATATATATACTCCCTTGTCTGTTAGCTAAGAAGACCCAGAAGCAATGTCACCTCAGTATCTAAACTTGGTTTCTAATACCGTTCCCTCAGGAAAAGACCTAGGGCTCCTTGAGAAAATGGCTAATTCTAGGAGTGGAGCAAATAATATATATAATGAAACTGTAGCATCTTATGGTGCCAGAGTGAACAAGAAAGGGCAAGCGAATAGAAACGCAATGAGACATGGGAGCCGACTGAAGGAGTTGCGACTGCAAGAGTTTAAGCAATAAAATGGATATATCCATAATTCCGTACCAATCAAAATAAATAACGGAGTGAATGAATAAGTGGAGAAGGGACAAATCTCTCAAGCAGAGGAATACCAAGTCATGTGTGCATATTGCCCTTCCCCGGGAGGTGGGCTATGCATAGTGACTGCCTTCCCCACAGCATGGAAAAGGGGGAAAGAGTGACTTGACGGAGAAACCTGATGCACTCTTGCTCAGCCACATGATGGAGGTTCCCATCACCAGTCCTAAGATGGGTTGATAGCATGTGCGTATGCACTGTGTAAGGATGTCATTGATGGGATGGGATGAAATGTGGCACTTTACCAAAACCCCATAACCCATGTCTAACCACAGAGAAATACCATTCAATCCCAAATTGAAGTTAAATTCCCACAACACCTGACAAGTACTCCTCATGCTTGTAAGCTCACCCAAAACAAGGAGAGTCTGAGAAACTGTCACCACCTCAAGGAGCCTCAGGAGACGTGACAACTAAATACAACGTAGGATTCTGGTGGGATCCTGAGACAGAGAAGTGACGGTGGGTAAACACTAAAGAGTGAAAAGCGATGGCACTGAGTTAGTAATAATGTATCGTCATTGCTTCATTAGTTGTGGCAAACATACCTTATGAATGTGCGATATTAATAATAGAGGAAACGGTGTGGGGTGTATGGGAACTCGATACTACCTTCCCAATTTGTCAGTAAATCTGAAACTCTCCTAAAATTAAACATCTCTTTAAGAAAAATGCCTTTTAGATTAAAAACTGTCTCCTCTGAGCCCTAAATCCAGGTAATCGAGGAATTAAAATCTGAATTAGTAACAGTATGACGGGATAAATTTGATTCTTTCACTAAATGGATATGGAGGAAGGGAGAGGCATCAGTGCCAAAAATAAAAAATAAAAATACTTGACCTTTTAAGATTGTGTATGTAACATTAGCGTATTAATGTTAAGTTATCCAGTTCCCAAGTTTCCCCATCTGGTGCAAAGTTAGCACATGCCAGGCTGAGCCAAAGTTCCTACTGCAGCCCTCAGTGTTACTCCACACCCCGGCAGAAGGCCCGTGGGGAGAACTCCAATAATTTTTTTTTTAAGTATTCCTATTCCCTTTTTCCAAAATGCTTTCAGACAAGCGGTTGAAGTCTTTCCTTAAGCTAAAAGTGAAAGAGACGAAAGAGATAGGCTAAGAGAGGGGAGAGAGAAAGAACAGAGGGAGAGAAGAGAACGGAGAGAGAGGAGGAGAGAAATCAGCTACAAAGCACTTCCAAATACCGCCCACCATAATGAGTATTTTTTGGCACTAAGGACGGGTAACGCGAATGACATCATGCCTATTACACTATCTGATTTCACAGAGTTGCAGAAAATCTGAACAGGAACTCCCCATCCTAAAAACGGATAGGTTTGGAGCAGGTTTTCAAGAGACAGCCCAGCGTTTCATTTTCCTCCCCAGTTGCTAAAAGCTTCGAGAACTTTTCCCAGCACCCCTTCTCCCGCCCCATCAGGGATCTCCAGATGCACTCAGTACAAAAGCAGGCCCCAAGCCCATCAGCATCCAACTTAACAAATTTCCAGGTAACTGACTCTGATGTCCACTAAAGTGGGCAACCACTATAATTAATTTTTCCTTCACTGTTCTCACCACTCCATCCTCTGTTTGTCAAACAACCTAAGAAACTGTACAGCTTGCTTTTATGTACAGTCATGCACTGCTTAACAAGGGCACTATGTTGGGAGAAAGGCATCGTTAGATGATTTCGCAGATGTGCGGACATCATAGCGTGTACTCACACAAACCTGGATGGTACAGCCTACTGCACACCGAGGCTATATTGTATAACCTATGGCTCCTAGGCTACAAGTCTGCACAACACATGACTGTACAGAACAATGTGAGATTAAGTCAAGAGCAAGAGAAAATGATGTAATCAAGAGACTAGGTAAACACGGGTGTATGAAGCCCCTGCCAGTGTAATACACATACTGTTTTAGAGCAAACATGTTTTTAATGAGAAGACTACACACGAAAATAATGATAAAAAGCACAGTGAATACATAAACCAGTAACATAGTTTATTATTATTAAGTATTATGCACTGTACATAACTGTACATGCTATACTTTTATAAGTCTGGCTGCCCAATAGGTTTGTTTACATCAGCACCACCACAAACACATGAGTCATGCATTGTGCTGCAGCTTTAAGATGGTTATGACATCACCAGACAATGGAAATTGTTAAGCTCCGTTATACAGTTACAGGACCACTGTCATATATATGTTGACCAAAGTGCCCCTATGTGGCACATGACTAGTGTTCTCAATAAAATCCTATATAATAAAAGGCTAATATGCAAATTGACTGTACAATGGAACAACCGGTCACTATGATGCACACTGACCACCAGGGTGCAGACGCTCAATGCAGGAGCTGCCCCCTAGTGGCCAGTGTGCTCCCACAGAGGGAGAGCTGCTCAGCCAGAAGCCAGGCTCATAGCTAGGGAGTGCAGCTGTGGAGGCAGGAGCCTCTGCAGCAATGCTAAGGATGTCTGACTGACGGCTTAGGCCTGGTCCCCTGCTCAGAAATACCCCAATGATCAGTTAGTGGTGTATTTCACAGAGCGAATTCCTGTAGTGTTCTTCATGAAGATTAAAAACACATCCACAAAACTGGAAACCACGTGGCCGGGGAAAGGAGGGTAGCAATAGGATGTGTCGGGAAGTGGGTGTCAAAAGGAATCATGGGATGAAGTATGTTTCCCAGAGTCTAGCACATAGAAACATCTACACATTTTATGAATAAGTGAATCATGAATAAATGCATGGATGCCTGCACCGTTGAATGTCCTTCAAATAATTCTGCCTAAGTACCAATTATTATCAACTGTGCCTCGGATGTCTACGTCAAATATATCATTTCCAAAGGCTACAGAAATTTTAATGAGTTTATTTTAGGGGGAGCAATTACCATTAATCATCAAATATCTTTCTATTAAAAAAAAATTTAAGTGTAAAAACATTCACACCTGCACAGCACACTCCAGCTATCAGCCCATGTTCACTCCGCAGCCAGGAGATAATTAGCCCTAGTTTTACAGATGGCAAAGAACCTACAGGAGAGTTACATGGTTTGCCAAAGGGCACTTCAGCATTAAGTTCTCTGGCCTCTGGCCTAATTGGTCATCCTTTGTTATTTCATAAACATCCATGTGTCTGCTGAGCAGAGACTCCATAGTGCCAGCTGGCTCTGTCTTTAAGGGCTCTCTTTGCTAATCAGTCTGGAGGAGCCTTCTCATCTTGGGCATTAGGTAGAGGGGTCAGAAGCGGGAGGGGAGCAGAGTGCTGACCTTCTCCCCATCAGGACACACAAGGCTCAAAGCCAAGATCATCTTGGAACTCTGACATCTCCTTTTTCCATAATGAAGGATAATAGCCAGGGAGGAATGAAGGGTGGGCATAGCAGATGTTAGAATTAGAGGACAGTGCCCAAGGAGGATGAGCTGGGTAAAAGCACTGCTGCTCAGACTATTTGGGTCATAGACTCTTCGGGCTTTCTCCCTAGAAAGTCCTAAGTTAGGATCCCATTTTACGACATCTGGAGGCTCCTCCACAGGCCCCAGTAAAAGCCTGCTGGCGCAAGAAATTCTAAAGAAGAACACAAATCTGCTGAACTATCTCATTTACTCTAGAATGATTCAGGCCACAGAACCTCCGAAAGGGATCACAACCAGCACCCATTTGTCCAGTTAGTCATTCAGTAAACACTTATTGAGTACCTACTATGTGTCAGGTACCAAACTGGGTGCTGGAAATAGAGAATCACAGGAGGGGAGCCGCACTAAGGGGCAGCTCAGATGTGTTGTGCCTCTTGCACATGACCTCACCCCCCATGACCTAGGTGGTGATTACATCAGGGCTGACCTCTGACACACTGACTGATACATGCACACACACACACACACTCTTGCATATAGGTTGTCCTGGATGTGTGTCCTCTGAGGACATTGAGTCACAGTTAGGCATGACTTTTGAGAATTACTAGCTGACTCTACCGTCTCTGTGCTTGCAATGCATGCTTTCTTTCTCTTCCTGTCTCTCTCCTCTTCTCCTGTTGTTCTTTGTCACATCTTTCTGTCACACCTTCTGCCTTCTCCTAGCTCTAGGTCCCTCACTCTGCCAAAGAAGGAAAAGTCCTGTTTTTGACCCTGGAGTCACCAATTCTAGGAGCAGTAAAGGGTGGTGGGGGGGGAGGAGGAGCAATAGGATGTGTAGGGAAGTGGGTGTGGTCAAGAAAATAGAGTTCCCTACTCAAAATTATCAGCTTCAGAAATTTCAAGGTTAGTGCATGTTGCTGCTGTTATCTTGGAGAAGGGAAGACCACAGCGGGAGGAGACACCTCCCTAGACAGACAGGCACTCTTAGTGGATTTAAGGCTAAGGTTGTAGGGTCCAATCTTACTTAATAATAGACAAACATGTAAATTGACTGTACCTCTGCTACACTCACCAGCCAATCAGAAGTGATATGCAAATTAATCCAACAAAGATGGAGGTTAATTTGCATACACAGATACTGAGAGACCCCAACTGGCAGGATGCTTGCGTCATTGCCATGGTGAAAACACAGGCATTCCACCCCACCATGGGTCTCTCAGGGCCTTTGGGCAACGTGAGAAGGCGGTGCCAGAGTGGAAAGAGGCAGCTCCCGGGCTGGGCCAGAGTGGAAAAGCAGTGCCAGCAGCCAGGGAAAGGAAGGCCCATTCTAGCACGAATCTTCATGCATTGGGCTTCTTGTTTTCATCATAATTACAGGAGCCCCAGGAGCCCTGAATACCTCCAAGTCTCTGGCAACTGAGACAAGTACAAACACACACATCAACATGGAATGTAGAGATGTTGGAAGGATGGCTGGTTGTATCAGGAAGAGTCCACATTAGTTACAGTCAGGGTAGAGATTTCTTGCCTAATGCATGCCATTCATAAGCCCAAACCAATGAACAATAAGGTTGACATGACTGCCATGTCCTTATATTCAGGAAACCCGTGAATCCTGCGGCCACAGTCTCCGAAATGCTAGGGGTCAGGCTGGGTTCACCCAAAGTGGCCTCAACCTCCAGGGAACAGAACTTTCCTTAAGGATACCAGGTGAATAGGTGAATTATGAAAAATTTTGCTCCTAAGTTGGGATCTGGTCCCTCTCCTATTTTGCTTATTAATCATTATCTTGTTTCAAATGAAATAAAGAAATAAAAAAAGAACGTATGGCCATGGAAACAATGTAGTAATTTGTCTAGTAGTTTGATTTAAATGTCTTCAGAATTTTATGAGTCATTCTTTACTGGGAATGAGGGGAGGGCAAATTTTTGGCAAAATGCTAATTCTTTTCACCTTACTTGGTAAATTTAAAACAACAGAAATCAACACCCTCGTCTACACCCTGACATACTTACAAAGGATGCAATTTGCACCTCCTACGCACAGTACCCACGGAAGGACCAGGCCTTAGACCAGGCCTTATTTGCAAGGAGCTTTGCAATCACTATCTGGCCTGACAGCAACACATGATCATTCCCTTTTACAGATTAGGAAATTGAGGCAAGAGTCAGGCAGAAGTTGAAGAACGAGGTTTCAGTAACTCCCAAGTTTCAGTCTCTTTCCTTCTTTCTCTCCATTTTTAAGTCACCGCTTCCTTCCCTTCTCGCCACAGCCTGAAATGACCTTTCCTCTGCACTCCTGTGGAACTGCTGCCCGAACAATGCATTTGCCCATTAGTCATGGAATGCCTTGCCAGTCAAATGCTGCATAATTATCTAACATTTCCTCTGTTTATGTCTTGTTTCTTCTACTGAATCTGAAGCTCTTTGGAGACAAAAATCAAGTCTTCCGCATCTTTGTGTCCTCACACCACCCAGCACAGAGGAGACCAGAAAACACATATACTCCTGTGACTTGTTTGGATTTTTTCTCATCTCAGAAGATATAGATGCCGGCAAGGTTTTTTTTAAATCAAATACATATATAAAGTTGAAAATGAAACCTAAGGTGGAAGTGCATATAATTTGGAATCAATCTATTGCCTTCCTTAGCCTGAGAAAACAAACACTTAAACTTGCTTTAGAACTTTAATGTTTTCTTTGTTAACAACACATTCTCCTACTGTGAAACACATAGGTTATGTATTCTCTCCTATACCCTCTGCACAAAGTAACATATTAAAATTGATTTTTAGTAGAGCACCCAGAACCGCCAGACTAAACTGATAGCAAACAGTGAAATAACTTTGAAAAATATAATATATAAGAAGTATCATAAACTATATTTATTGTCAAAGCTTTCTCCTATTTTCCTCCTTCAGGAGACACAAACTCAAATTTTTCCCCCACCCTAGGACTCTGTCCACTGCTTTCTTCACTCCATGTTCACCTGAGGTATCAGACTACTCATGGTTCTAACCACCACCTCTATGTGGATGACTCCCAGATGCATATCTCCAGCACTCATCTTCCCAGAGCTTCAGACTCAAAGTCAATTGGCTGATGGGCTCTTTAAAATCAATATACCACCTTGGCCCCCATGCTAAATTCTTCCTCCTGCGTTTCCTAGATCCATAATGATACCAGAACTATAAGAGTCATTCTTATGCCCTAATATATATTTTTAATATATTTTAATATATTTTATTGATTTTTTACAGAGAGGAAAGGAGAGGGCAATGAGAGAGAAACATCGATCAGCAGCCTCCCACATGCCCCCCACTGGGGATGTGCCCAAAACCAAGGTACATGCTCCTGACGGGAATAGAACCTGGGACCCTTCAGTCCGCAAGCCAACGCTCTATCCATTGAGCCAAACAGGTTTTGGCAAGAAACTATTTTCTATTATCTCCCTGTCGTGGCAATCATCATCTGATAAGGACATTGCCTCTGCTCATATTCATATCCCCTTTTAAGTGACATCCATCTCAAAGACTGAGATTATACTTGTACTTCTGGAGATTAACACAGTATCAGATGCAAAAAAGGTCATCAACACATGTGATTTTAACAGAACACACATCTTCAGTAACGCTGGCCCAAGCATTAAAGAAAAGGGAACTCCATTTCCTTCTGTGATGATCACTGCACAGTGTTCCAGAAAGGAACATTCGATTATTCCACCTCCTCTGTGTCAGAGTCACATGAAACTTGACTTTTACAAACCTGAAATAATGTATGTGATCAGCCAAAACTGAGTAGTCTGTCCTCAAAAACTCACTGGAAGATAAGTTGTATTAGTTTTTTCTCCTAGGCTAGATTGAAGTCAGTGAACAATGATACTACTCAAAACAGCAAGAAGTTCAAATAATCAAGGATTTTTTAATGAATATTTTTTTTAATTTCATAGTTTCCTCACTTCCCTCAACCCCTTTGTTTTCTTTTAAATACAGTGATTTGTCCCAAAAAGGAATTTGCTATTAAGACAGATTCTTTTGATCATATTCAACTTTGTTTGCTTAATTCCCTAACAGTAGCACACTCTGTGACTGTCTCACAGATCTCACCAAGAGCCCTTTCTCTTTATAGTTTTGCTAGAGGCCTGGTGCACCAAATTCATGTACGGGGTGTGAAGGGGAGGAGGGTATTCCTTAGCCCAGCCTGCATCCTCTCCAATCTGGGACCCCTCAAGGGATGTCTGACTACCCATTTAGGCCCAGTCCTGGTAGGTAGGATCGGGCCTAAACAGACGGTCAGACATCCCTCTCACAATCACTGCTAACTCCCAACTGCTCACTTGCCTGCCTTCCTGATTGCCCCTAACTACTTCTGCCTGCCAGCCTGATCACCCCCTAACCACTCCCCTGCAAGCCTGACTGATGCCTAACTGCTCCTTTGTCAGCCTGTTTGCCCCTAACTGCCCACCCTGCAGGCCTGGTCCCTCCCAATTGCCCTCTCACTGCTGGCCATCTTGTGGTGGCCATCTTGTGTCCACATGGGGACAGCTATCTTTGACCACATGGGGGCAGCCATCTTGTGTGTTGGAGTGATAGTCAATTTGCATACTACTTTTTTATTAGATAGGATAACATTAAGTGGCTATGAGTGATAAAACTAAAATATATGCCCAAATATAATCGTAAAAGTGATCAAGGAATATAGCATGTTTATTAATTTTAAAGGTCTTTCTGAAAATGAGTCAATTGATTTAGTTTTTTAACCCACATATGGAAATGTCCTCCCCTTGTCTCTAAGGTAAGCATTATCATTCCCATTTTATAGGTTATAAAATTAAGGTTCAGAAATTTAAATGAATTGTCTAAGCAATGGCTATGAGTTTCTATCCCCAATCTCTTTAGTCCAAAGTCTGAATTCATAACACCAGGCTGTACTGCCTCTTCTCAAAAGAGGGCAGAAAGAGTATAAAATTAGTTTCATTATGATTAAAGACAGTTAGAATTTTTGAAAGACTATGAATAAATCCCTTACTTTCTGAAATTTTGATGTTTCAATGGAAACTAAAAGTTTCATTGGAAAAATAAACTTTAGTGTTCATCAGGAATCCATTTTACCTACACTATAACAAACATTGCAATTATAAAATACATACCCTTTGTTCTTTACTCTCTTTTTAAAATTTTTTCTTTATTATTGAAAGTATTAAAAATGTCCTCCATTCCCTCCCAATGATCTCCTCCACCATACCCATGCCCCCCTTTCAAACTTTTCTGCACTACACTCCAACTTACAGGTCTTCTATTTTGTTACTTAATAAAGAGGAAACCCTAAAAGGAAAAAGGTGAAGGAAGGTACCAGTAAAAGTAGGAATTCAATTCCCTTTACCCTCAAACTTACATCCCTCTATTCAAAAAAAGTTAAACCTAAGAACTTCCCCAGACACTGTTTTGGACAGCCTAGGGAAATGCTGCTGATATAAAACCAAAGAGCATTAAAAAAAAAATCTCACCTGTAGCAAAACGCTGACCTGGATTTCAGAAGCCCTCCAGGTAGGAATCACCTATGGTCTCCTGGAGTATTTAATCATGGAATGACTCATACTTTCCCATGCATGGCAACTGTGGGTAAACCAACTGTGTATGTGTGAGATGGACTGCATAGATCTGTCATTTTTATTCTTTCTGAATGGCTGTTCAATCTGTTCCTTCCCTCTATAGTTCTGGTATCTAAGTTATTGAGTATAACACATGCTGCTCTACAATAAATATTCGAGTGAGTTCTGTGATATTAAAAAATATCTACAGCATCCAAGCATGGTCCCAGTTGAACTAACCCATATGCTTAGTTCTTAAATTCCTCAGGCCACTGGAGCCAAGAAGATTAGGCAACTGAATAGAAAGATAAAAGAAAGTGGAAGGACCAGCTGATATGGCTCAATGGTTGAGCATAGACCTATGAAACAGGAGGTCATGGTTCAACTCCTGGTCTGGATATATGCCCAGGTTGCAGGCTTGATTCCCAATAGAGGGCATGCAGGAGGCAGCCAATCAGGGATTCTCTTTCATTATTGATGTTTCCATCTCTTTCTCCCTTTCCCTTCCCCTCTCTGAAATAAATAAAAATGTATTTCTTAATTAAAAATAAAAGACAGTGGAAAATCTTCCCTTTATTTTGCCTTTAAACTAAAAAGTATTTTTCAACAATACAAATTCTCATTTCCCTTTCATCAAAAAATAAACAAATCCATACACACACTTTAAGAAATGTCAATATTTAGTTCCAGGATACATTTTAGCCTCTGAGTTTTTCTGATAATGTGAGGCAAAGAAAAATAATAATAATTTACTCAACCCACATTCTTCCTGTTCCCTTTTGAATTGTATTAAAAAAAAAAAAAAAACATTGCCAGACAAACAATATAACATTATTGGCTGTGTAAATGTTGTTGTCCCCAAATAGTAAGGTGATATAATGTAATATTCACCATATATAAAATTATAGAACAATTATATGTGTTTTCAGTAAGAATTCTTATTTCATAGTTTTGTAAAATCTCTTCTGTAGTAAGGTGGTTTTCATATTATCTAAGACTCTTCCATTATTTATAATAACCAAGATATGGAAACAAAATATGTGTTATTTGATGATAATGGGATAATTGGAAGATGAGTCATGGGGAATAGAAAATGGTGGCGAAATAGTGTCATGTACCTCCTTCTAGGGTCAGGCCAGAAAAGCAACTAAATCAGAGAACATTCACCCTGAATTAACAAATTAGATGCAGCTGAGGAGAAAATTTTCAGTAAGGAAGGGCAGAGGATGCCTAGAGAACGCCATTTGCCAGTCATAACCCAAGTGGGACCACCACTGTGCCATGGCAGTGAATGGCACAGTACCTCCCAGTAGGCTCTTACAGGTCTGTAGGAAGTGCATGCCACCAGAGTGAGCTCCCACACCAGGCCTCCTCACCAGCCCACTGGGACCCAACATCCGAAGATCTGGCTACCAACACCCTGCATTGAGTGCCAGCCAAGAGAAACCCTGTGCCCATCCCCCCACCCAGACTAGAACTGTGCTGCTAGCCTGACCTGGAGCCACCTGACACCAGCTTCACCCCATGCTCTGGGCAACCTGGAGCAACCCAGAGCATACTCCACTCCGGACCACAGGGGAGCATGGACTGTGAGACATAGAGTAACCCAAAACAACCAGTGCCTGCTCCATCCCGGCCCCCTGAATAGCCCTGTGAGGGTGACTCAGAGCACCCATGCCTGCTTCACCCCAGCCCAAGAGAGGTGACCCAGAGAAACTCAGTGCACCCGTCACTCGTAGCCACAGGGGAGCTCAAACTGTGCAACCCAGAGCCACCTGCACCTGCTCTACCCCAGCTCCAGGGACAATCCTGCCAGGGTCATCCAGAGCAACCCAACACGCACCTTACTCCAGGCCACAGGAGAGCATAAACTAAGTGACCGAGGGCAAGCTGCCCCTGCTCCACACTGAGGAGGGGCAAACTGGAGCAACACAGCATGCATTTCACTCCAGGCTACAAGAAAGCAAGGATTGTGTGACCTCAGACCAACCTGCACATGCAGGTTCCATTTGAACTAACCCTAGGAAAATCCTGCAGGGGCTACCTGGAGCAACCCTGCACACGTCTCACTCTGGGCCACAGGAGATAGCACTGTTGGGATGACCCAGAGCAAGGCAGTGTGCCCAGTCAGGGACCACAGGACTACTTTAAAAGTGTGCTGCCAGAGGGCTGAACAGCAAACTGTATGCCAGAGGGCTCTGAGTCCTCACAGGGAGTCGCAAGCCAGAGGAACTGTGCACACATCACCACCACCCCGAGCATCTGCAGCAGACAACTGAGGGACCAGATCCCTGGGAGAAGGGGATAGAACTCAGAGCAGAGACAATAAAGGCGTAAGACTCAAAGTAGACCCAGCCTCTAGACTAATGATTTCCAGACCATTGTCCTGATAGAGTCTTCAACCTCCCAATCCCAAGCAGAGTACCCAGGCCAGAAAGAGACAGCAAAAATGGGAGACAAAGAAAAAAACCCCATGGAAAGAAAAGAAGGCATGGCCAGAAAAGGAACTAAATAAAACAGAGGCATGCAATATGTCAGAAAAAAAGAATTCAGAGTAAGGGTCAGACAGTTCATAAACTGGATGGATGAGAAAATCAACTTATGCAAGAATCAAGAGGAAATAAAAAGTGATATAGGTACAATAAAAAAACACAATAGAAGGTTTCAACAGTAGACTAAAGGAAGTAGAGAATTGAATTAGTGAGTTAGGAGATAGAATAGAAAAAGACACCCAATCTGATTAGAAATTGGAGAAAAAAAATATAAAGCAAGAGAGCCTAAGACAGCTTTGAGACAGCATGAAATGAGGTAACATACATACAATAGGGGTACCAGAAGGACAAGAAGAGGAGCAAGGATTAGAAAACCTACTTGAAGAAATTATGACACAAAACTTCCCTGTTTGGGGGAAGAAAAAGGTCACATAAGCACAGAGAATCCCAAAACAAGATGAACCCAAAAAGACCAACATCAAGACATGTGGTAATTACACTGACAAACATTAACAACAAAGAGAGAATCTTAAAGGCTGCAAGAGAGAGACAGAGAGTTACCTACAAAGGATCTCCCATTAGATTATCAAATGATTTATCAACAAAAACACATCAGGCCAGAAGGGAATGGAATGAAGTATACTAAGTAATGCAAAGCAAGGACTGAACCCAAGAATACTCTATCCAACGAATGTATCATTCAAAATTAAAGGGAAAATCAGGAGCTTCACAGACAAAAAAAAAAGAAGGAAGGAAGGAAGGAAGGAAGAAAGAGGCTAAGAGAGTTTATCACTACCATGCAAAGCAAGAAATGCTAAAGGGATTGTTTTAAAAAGAAGTAGGAAGGGAAAAAGAATACAGACATAAATAATAAAAATGGCTACAAACAAGTACCTATCAATAACCTTAAATGTAAATGGACTAAATGCTCCAATCAAAAGACATAGAGTGCTGAATGGATAAGAAAATATGAGCCATATATATGCTGTCTACAAGAGACCCACCTCAGAATGAAGAACTCATTGAAAGTGAAGAGATGGAAAAATATTTCTCAGGCAAATGGAAATGAAAAAAAAAAGCTAGGATAGCAATACTTACATCTGACAAAATAGACCTCAAAGTGAAGGCCATAATGAAAGATAAAGAAGGCCACTTCATAATACTAAAGGGATCAATACAATAACAGTATATAACTCTGATAAAAGTAGATGCATCCAATGCAGGAGTACCCAAATACATAAAGAAAATTTCTGGAACATATCTAGGGAAGAGATAGACAGCAATAAAATCATAGTTGGAAATTTTAATACCCCAATGACATCACTGGATAAATCCTCTAGAAAAAAAAATCAGCCATCCTAAATGACTCACTAGATCAGACGGACTTAATTGACACCTTAAGAACATTTCACCCCAAAGTTACATAATATACATTCTTCTCAAATGCACATAGACCATATACTGAAGACAGGAAACATCTCTTCAAATTCAAGAAGACTGAAATCATATCAAACATCTTCTCAGATCACAATGGCATAATATTAGAAATAAACTACAATAAAAAATTCAAATACTTGAAGACTAAATAGCATGTTATTAAAGAATGATTATATTATCATAGAGATAAAAGAATTAAAAAAAAAACATGCTGGAAACAAATGACAATGAAAACACAACAATCCAAAATCTATGGGACACAGTGAAAGCAGTTCTGAGAGGGAAGTTCATAGCATTACAGACCTTATTCAAAAATAAGAAAAACTCATAATAAATTATCTAACTCTGCTACTTAAATAATTAGAAAGAGAGCAACCAGAAGAGCCCAGAGTGAGCAGAAAGAAGGAAATAATAAAGAACAGAGAAGAAATAAATGACATAGAGACAAAAAAAATCAATAAAACCAAGATCTGGTTCTTTGAAAGGATAAACAAAATTGATGAACTTCTAGCCAGGATCACCAAGAAGCAAAGACAGAGAACCCAAATAAAATCAGAAATGAAAGAGGTTATATAACAACAGACCCCACAAAAGTACAAAAGATTATAAAAAAAAATACTATGAACAACTCTATTTCAACAAACTGGTCAACCTAGAAGAAATGGACATAGTCCTAGAGAAACACGACCTTCCAAAACTCAATCAGGAAGAATAAAAAAATCTGAATAGGCCAATAACTAGGGAGGAAATTGAAGCAATAATAAAAAAAACGTATAGCAAACAAAAGCCCTGGGCCAGATGGCTTCACAGGAGAGTTTTACCAAAAATTCAAAGAACTAAAACCTGTCCTTCTCAGACTATTCCAAAAAGTTAAAGAGGAAGAACACTTCCAAGCTTTTTATGTGAACCCAGCATTACCCTAATCCCCAAACTAGATAAATACACTATAAAGAAAGAGAATTACAGGCCAATATCTCTGATGAACATAGGGTTCAGCATTACATTAAAAAGATCATACACCATAACCAAGTGGGATTTATTCCGGGGATGCAAGGATGATACAATATCAGCAAATCAATAAACGTGACACATCACATAAACAAATTGAGAGATAAGAAAAATCACATAATCATATCAATTGACACAGAAAAAGCATTTGGCAAAACCCAACATCCTTTCTTGATAAAAACTCAGCAAAGTGGGAATAGAGGGATCATACCTCAAGATAATAAAAGCCTTATATGACAAACCTACATCCAACATCATACTCAATGGGCAAAAACTAAAACCATTTCCCCTAAGAACAGGAACAAGACAGGGATGCTCATTCTCACCATTTCTGTTTGAAATAGTCCTGAAAGTGCTAGCCAGAGTAATCAGACAAAAAGAAGGAATAAAAGGCATCCACATTGGAAAAGGAGAAGTAAAACTGTCATTATTCGCAGATGACATGATATTAGACATAGAGAACTCTAAAGACTCCATAAAAAATTATTAGATTTAGTAAATGAAATTGGCAATATAGCAGGATATAAAATTAACACCCAGAAATATATGACTTTTTTTAATACGCCAATAATAAGCTCACAGAAAGAGAAGAAAAAACAATCCCATTTACCATTGCACTAATAATAATAATAATAATAATAATAATAATAATAATAATATACTTAGGAATAAACTTAACTAAGGAGGTAAAAAACCTGTACTTGGAAATATATAGGACATTGAAAAAAGAGAGAGAGGAAGACATAAACAAATAAAAGAATATACCATATTCATGACTGATAGAATTAACATCATCAAAATGTTCACACTACCCAAAGCAATTTATAGATTTAATGCAATCCCATTAAAATACCAATAGCATATTTCACAGATCTAGAGTAAACTCTCCAAAAATTCATGTGAAATTATAAAAAAAGACCTTGAATAGCTGCAGCAATCTTGAAAAAGAACAAAGTCAGAGGAATCACAATACCAGACATCAAGCTGTATTACACAGTCACTGTTCTCAAAACTTCCTGCTACTGGCAAAAGAACAGGCATATAGACCAATGGAATAGAACCAAACCATTATGCTCAATTAATATTTGACAAAGGAGGCAAGAGCATACAATGGGGTCTCTTCAATAAATGGTGCCGGGAAAATTGGACAGATAGATGCAAAAAAATGAAACTAGATCACCAACTTATAGCATTCACAAAAATAAACTCAAAATGGATACAGGACTTAAACATAAGATGAAAAACTATAAAAATCTTAGAATAATCCATAGACAGCAAAAATAACAGACAGTATCTTTATCAGTACAGCTCCTTAGGCAATGAAAACTAAGGAGAAACTAAACAAATGGGACTACGTTAAAATAAAAAGCTTCTGCACAGAAGAAAAATAAACTATCAACAAAACAAGAAAGCCCACTGTATGGGAGAACATATTTGCCACTGTTATATCTGATAAGGACCTAATCTCCAAAATTTATAGGGAGCTCATACATCTTAACAAAGGAAGATGAATAATCTAATCAAAGAGTGGGCAAAAGACTTAGAAACTTTTTGAAAGTGGACATACAGAAGGCCAATAAATATATGAAAACATGCTCAAAGTCACTAATCATCCAAAAGATGCAAATCAAAACGACAATGAGATACCATCTCACATCTGCCAGAATAGTTATCATCAACAAATCGACAAAGATCAAGTGCTGGAGAGGATTATGGAGAAAAGGAACCCTCTTGCACTGCTGGTGGGAATGCAGACTGTGGAAAACAGTATGGCGTTTCATCAAAAAATTAAAAATGGAACTCCCATTTGACCCAGTGATCCCAAGAAATCAGAACTACCAATGATGAAGAACATACGCACCTCTATGTTCAGAGCAGCACAATTTACAATAGCTAAGATTTAGAAACAGCCTAAGTGCCCATCAGCAAATGAGTGAATTAAAAAACTGTGGTACATCTACACAATGGAATACTACAATTGATGTAAAAAAGAAAGAACTCTTACCATTCACAACAGCATGGATGGACCTGGAGAGCATAATGCTAAGAGAAATAAGCCAGTCAGAGAAAGATAAATATTACATGATCTCACCCGTTTATGTAACATAATGAACAACAAAAAATGATGAATAAAAATAGACCCCGAGAGAGAGAATCATTGAACAGACCGTCAAACTTCAGAGGGAAGGCAGGGGAGGGTGTAGGGCTAAGAGATCAACCAAAGGACTTGCATGCCTGCATATAAGCATAACCAATGGACACAGACCCTAGGAGTGTGAAGGTATGTGCTAGGGTTGGGGATGGCTGTGGGGGAAAAAGGAGACATATAACAATAAAGAATTTAAAAATATTAGTCATATATATACAATGGATTACTTAGTCATAAAAAAAGATGAAATATTGTCAGTTGCAACAATATTAATGGACTATTACGTTAAGTCATTGGTCAGCAAACTATGGCTCACGAGCCACATGTGGCTCTTTGGTCCCTTGAGTATGGCTCTTCCACAAAATACCATGTGCGGGCACACACATACAATGCAAATGAAACTTCATGGCCCATATGCAGAAGTTAGTTTTTGGCTCTCAAGAGAAATTTCAATCATTGTACTGTTGATATTTGGCTCTGTTGACTAATAAGTTTGCCAACCACTGCAGTAAGTGAAACAAGTCAGCCGAAAAAGGATAAGAACCATAGTTCATTCATATGTGTGACATAAAACAAAAAGCAACAAATGAACAAACAAAACAAACCAAAAATAAACTTATAGATACAGACAACAGAATGATGGTAACCAGATGGGAAGGGCGTAGGGAGAGGACAAAGAGGGTAAAGGGGGTCAACTATAAGGTAATTGAAGGAAACTAGAATTCAAGTGGTGAGCACACAACAGAGTATACAGATATCTTATTATAATGTTGTACACCTAAAATTATGTAATATTATTAAACCAAAGTTACTCCAATATTTAATAAAAATTTTAAAAGATGAAAAGATAAAAATACATTTTTTTAAAAAGACTCGCCTTCAGAAAAAGCACTCTCCAATGGAAAATTCTATAATGATAGAAATGTTCCATATCTGAGATGCCCAATATGGTAGCCATTACCCATATGTGGCAACTACTGAGATCTTGAAATGTGGCTAATGTGACTGAGGATCTGCATTTTTAATTTCATTTAATTTTAATTCAATTGAAACTTAAGTAGCCACATGTGGCTAGTGGCGGCAGAGTTCTAAAATGTCTTAAGCTTCTTAGTGTTCAGCCATGATCTTTTTAAAGTAGAAAACTGGGATATAGACAGTCTCTAAAATAGGTCAGACTAGTGACATCTCTAAAGAAGTTCTGTCTCAGAGCATACGTGTTCTCTCCATTTCAGTGGAAAGAAGTTCCACTGTGGTGTAACCTTACTCAGAAAACTTTACACCTGCAATATCTCCCATCAGGGAAGTTGCAAATAGAAAGTGTTTACATTACCATAGGTTTTAAAATATTAAAGTGGCCGAGACTGCTTTGGCTCAGTGGATAGAGCATCGGCCTGCAGACTGAAGGGTCCCAGGTTCGATTCCGGTCGGGGTTATGTACCTTGCTTGTGGGCACATCTCCAGTGTGGGACGACGTGCAGGAGGCGGCTGATCGATGTCTCTCTCTCATCGATGTTTCTGACTTTCTATCCCTCTCCCTTCCTCTCTGTAAAAAATCAATAAAATATATTTTAAAAAATATTAAAGTGTCCTCTGCCGGGGAGGGGGAGAGAGACCCCCATAAAAATTAAGCTAATCATGTGAAATATTTTATTTTATCCTTCACTGAAATAATTTTCAGGCTCTGATAATCCTGAGTTGACAGTTTCACTTCAGAGCTGTCATCTAACACTAGTGACTCAGAAGAAAGGACATTAGAATGTCTACTTCAGTTGAACTGTTGGTACTCAGCCCTGCCCCAGGTATACACAAACAAGAAACCAAGATCATCTGGAGGTTTGCTCATTTTTTTTTTAAATTCAGTCATTCATTTAACAAACATTTCATGAGCACCTACTACATATCAAGCATCAGGTTAAGCATAAAAGAATATGAAGTTGACTGACATAGTTTCTGTCTTTCAGGACTTACATTGTGAAAGACACACAAATAGATACTGGTCCCATATGGTAAGTGCATTACGAACACGGTGAATTACAGCATTCTATGAAAGGTTACATAAACTATCCTGGGAGAGTCAGGGAAGGCTTCCTGGAGGAATTGACACCTGAGCTGGGTCCTCAGAACGAGGAGGAGTTAGTAAGGCAAAAGCAGGGAAGAAATCCTTCCAAAAAGTGTAGATAATAAAGGTGACACACAGTCTAAATAGCATGGCTTGCACAGAGAACGTAGCAAGAAAGTGTTCTTCAAGTATAAAGTTGGAGTCAAAGTGAGGAAAGAAGCTAAAATTCCACTAAGGAGAGAGCCAGACAGACCATGTTAAGAAGCTTGATCATTGACTTATATATAATGGGAATCACCAGGGGACTTCAACTAGGGGGGAGGTCATATTAGACCATGCTAGACTTACAAGAACAAAAGAAGACAGGAGATGGTGGCTTTATCTTGGAGAGCAACAATGAGGATCTGCATGCAGGTAGTGGTCATGAGAACAAGATAAGGGGAAACTCAGAAATTTCCAGAACTAGCAAATAAACAGTAATTAGAGATCAGCCATAGTCCTTTGGATATAAGAGCTAAAAGAAACAGGCATAAGGATGACTCCGTGGATAAGGGTAACTAAAAGGGACCACACCACCAGTCGCCGCTAATATTTACTGCATTCATACAGGGACTGTATGGGTGCGTTAGGGTCTATTTCATAAGAACCTACTTTATCCCCCCTTTTAAAAAAAGAAAGACATTGAGGCTTGGGAATTAAGTTTAGGATCAAACATCAGCAAGTGTCAGAGCCATGATTCAAATCCAAGTCTGTCTGATTCCAGAGCTCAGATCTTCACCACTATGCAAATGCTGTACAGCCTCTGAAGATAGGAGCCAGGGAAGGTCTAGGAGTGAAAGTTGTGCATTCAGCCCCTGTACATTCAAGGAGCCGTTCAGATAGAGGAATAACCAGCAGATGCTGGACACCATGCTACAGTACAAGGCAGAAACCTAGGGCGCCATGGCACATTATGAAAACCCAGCGAGCAGATGAAGCTTGAAGCCAGAGTATGTAAGAAGAGAGGAGCAAAACTCCCAGAACTGAATTCCAACTGCAAGGGGTGAGTGAAGGAAGAGAAGCAGTAGGCAAACTAGAAGCCCAAGACTCAGAGAAGAGAGTGAAGCAGATGCCTTGAACGCTTATAAGGAGGATGAGGACAATAAGGACTATAGCACTTGTATCAGATTTGATGAACCGATGATTAGTAAAAATGAGGGGTGCAAAAATGGAAAACACTGAGAGAGGAGGAGCCAAGATGGCGGCATAGGTAAACACCTACACTGCTGCCTCGCACAACAATTTCGGAACTACAACTGAAGGACAGAACAGACATCATCCAGAACCACAGGAAAGCTGGCTGAGTGGGGGTTCTGCAGCTGGAGGGAAAGAGAGGGGTTCACAGACACCCAGAGGAACTGCAAAAAGCTGAGGTACGGAGAC
>PVJN01035800.1:0-21870 GCA_004026805.1 Lasiurus borealis | reverse complement strand
AAAACCTGGGAACATATATTTTTAAATCTTCAGAAATATCATCCAGAAGTTATTTTAGCTTAATAGACAATTTTATTTCTCATTTTAAATATGCTTATTTCTCATGTTAATGAAAACTAATAATTTTCTCACTTTTCTCCCATGAATTAACATGATACTTTATTAGCATGTTTTTATATTAACCTCCAAAATAATTAAATTTTTTTTTATTTATTTTTTGAATGATTTTAACCTACATTTCTGGTATATTCTCTATAACCATTATTTCTTCTTTAGTAACTCTCTATTTTTCTTCTATGATTAAAATTGAAAACCAATTAAGGTTGACTTCATGGGTACTTTTTTCTCTCTCTAAAATCAGCCAAAACACTATATGTCTTTACTTGAATATAGTAAAACAGAAGCTGCTTTGAAGTCTTGCTTAAGTCTGGGGAAAACCCAGCCTTTGGCACCGGGGGACTTAATGAAACCATAAAATACAGTGAACAGACTGTAAATAGAGCAGGAACCCAATCTGTTCCAACCCATTTGAACTATTATTTAGATTGATCATATTCCCAAGGTTGTTTGTTATACATTTAACACCAACACAGAATCAAAATTGAGGATGAGAATACAGTAGTTGTGTTCTAAGGCCAGTATCTTAAAGACCTATTCACTTGAAAAGTTGACAGCAGAGGACTTTCTTTCCATGTCTGAGCCTTTAATATTGTCACATATTCAGAGAATTGGTGACTCTAACCGTTGCTTTGGGCCTGTTACTGTTTTTACCATTTAAAGTGCTCTCTTAGAAGAGCACAAGAGTATCCCTGAGAAATAGCTAGCATCCTGCACTGCCAAGAACAAGCAAAGTGGAAGTATTTAAAGAAAAAAAAAAAAGCCCATATAATTATCAAATTGCAAAAGGAAAAATACTTCTTAAAAATTTAATAGCTTTCTTTAACATTTTTTCCTGGATTGAGGCCAAATAATTTGAATTGTATTTAGAAAGACTTATTAAAAATAGTATTCCAATATAACCATGCATATGCACTAACAGTAACCGGTTAGTTCAGATGACTTCATGTTTCTTTTTCATTAATTGACAGAAGGAAATATGACTAAGTAAACATAGTAGTGGACTGGTTGACCACCAACCAAGTTAAAAACTTTTAATGTTAGTAAAAAAAATTCTTGTTACTATAAATGAAAAAATAAATGTCACAATTTGAATGGATTAGGACTTGCCTAGTTGCATAAGAAACTGACAAAAAGACTC
The DNA here is from genome assembly GCA_004026805.1 of Lasiurus borealis. Classification (NCBI taxonomy): domain Eukaryota; kingdom Metazoa; phylum Chordata; class Mammalia; order Chiroptera; family Vespertilionidae; genus Lasiurus; species Lasiurus borealis. The sequence goes on along the minus strand of PVJN01035800.1, from coordinate 20,612 downwards.
ACTGAAAACATTTGGAATTCAACGTGTCTGTTGAACAAGTTAAACTTTTCTCAAATTCCTTGTGCATTTTCTTTATTTTCCTGCATGCTGTTATGCAAAAATATTGGACAAAACATAGAGGACAGACTCATCAAGAAAGTTTGTAAAATAATGTCTACTCATTCTATTCCTTTGTATTTATCATTTTAAAAATTGATTTTAAAGAGGAGGGGGAGAGAGAGAGAGAGAGAGAGAGAGGAAAGCATCAATGAGAGAGAATCATTGATCAGCTGCCCCGCACATCCCACACTGGGGATTGAGCCCACAAATGGGCATGTCCCTTGACAGGAAGTAGAACCTTTATCTCTTGGTTCATAGATTAATGTTCAATCACTGAGCCACACTGATTTGGCTTGACTAGTAAATTTTTCTATGGCTACTATAAGGATACCACAAACATAGTGACTTAAAGCAGCATAATTTTTTTTTTCTTTTACACTCTTTAGATCAAGAGTCTTAAAATCAAAGTGTTGTGTGGTCTGTGTTCCTCTTGAAAGCTAAAGGGAACTATTTCCTTGTGTTTTTCAGATTCTAAAGTCAGCTTGCTTTTTGTGGGGGTTTGGTCTCTTTTTCTATCTTTAAAGAAGCTTAAGAGATTCACATCGTCATTGTTGCTTCTGTTGTCACATTCCTGTCTTCACATTGAGCTTTCTGCCTTGGTTTTGTGAGGATTCTTGTGGATTACATTGGGACCACCCAGATAATTCAGGATGAACTTCCCATCTCAAATAGTTTTAACTTACATAAAACAGCAAAGTCTGTTTTGTCATTTAAGGTAACAATATTCACAAATTTAGGATTAGGTAAGAGGCCATTTTTTTTTTCAGCCTAGCAAAAGACCATTTGCAAGTTTTTTATTTTACTTTATTATTTTATTTTGGTGCGTGTGTATGTGTGTGTAAATATATATATGAGAGTGTTTGTGTGAAGTGTATACATGTTTTCTTGTCTTTTTTTTATCAGGTTCTCCCCATTCTCAGGGTTAGTCCTTGTCTTTTGCTAAAGGTGACACTTCTCAAAATCTGTTTTATTCTAAAAAACAACTATCCTATCTAATGAAAAGGGAATATGCCAATTGACTGCCATGCCCTCAAAGATGGCGGCACCCATAGCCACAAGATGGTGGCGCCCAGTCCCCTCAGTTCCGCTGGGGTGGCAGGCACATGGCACAGCGGGCTGGCCCCCAGGCTGGTCTGGCCACTCTGACTGCCTATCTCTGGAGTCCCCCAGTCCCTCAACCCCCACTTCCCCAGGAACAGCCAGAGGCACAGGTAGCCCTTCGCCAGGCCGACACCTGAGACACAGGCTGCCCAAGGAGCAGGGAAGCCTTGGATGGAGGCTGTCCAGCCTTCCAGGGCTGCCCGAGGCTCAGGTTACCAGGGCCAGTGGAGGGCTGCATTGCCAGCAGTAGCAGCAGAAGAGGTATGATGGGCGTGTTGCCTTCCCCTGATTGCCAGGTTGCCTCCCACCTCTGAGGGCTCCCAGATTGTGAGAGGGGGTTGAGGGACCCCTGTCCAGTGCATGATTTTTCATGCACCAGGCCTCTAGTTCTATATAATAAGAGAGGAATATTCTAACCAGATCAACAGTCTGCGTCCCTGCTCTCTACTCAGGCAGGTGCAAGGCCCCGGGGAAGGATTTGGGATACAATGGGATGGGATAAGAAAGGAGAGAGAGATAGGAGCAGGCCTGCATGCAGACAGGCCCAGAGGCGAAAACAGAAATACAGAAGGGCAACAAGCCGGCAAGGGGCAGGATGCAGGTGGCACAGAGTGGGGAGCCCTGCCCAGACGCCTGGTGTGGGCCGTTGGCAGGTACCCAGATGGAGTGGTGGGCAGTCTGAGGCCTTCCAGGTGGAGGCGCTCCTGCTTTGCAGCAGCAGTACCCAGGGCGCACTGGCCCGGGCCACTCTTGCTGGGCCAGGTATTCCAAGTAGGGAATGGGAACAGGATGGCAGCAGGGAGGCCAGGGAAGTGAGGGCAGTGAACACTTGGCTGGAACTGAGCTCTGGACTGGAGATTAACACGCTCCCCTCTTCCCGCACCAACAGAAGCTTTAAGGAGGGAAGGAGGGCTCTTTCTTCTCTCTCACACATACCCCCGCCTGGGCCTCCTTTCTACAGCTCCATTGTCTCCATCACCGAGGGCCAGGATCTCCTCTGGGGGGCCCAGCTGGTACCCCAGTTCTCCCTTCAGAGCCGTGGTGAATGCCCGGTGAAGCTAGGAGATGGAGAGATGGGCAGAGGTTGAAACTGTCAGTTGGACATCCCCCAAGGCCTCCTGGGCTGCCAGAGGGATGTCTGACTTCCAGCTTAGGTCAGTCCCCTGGAGAATGGGCCTAAGCTGGAAGGTGGACATCTCCTGAGGGGTTCTGGACTGCAAGAGGGTACAGGCCAGACTGAGGCTCCCTCCCCTGCCCCCGCCAAGTGCACGGATTTTCGTGCACTGGTTCTCTAGTTTTTCTACAATGCAATAGAGTTTGGCTTTTACTTTCTTTACAGCATTTAAATTTGAGACCATAAGTAGAAAGGCAAACATGTTGTGTTTAATTTTTATATACCATTTCATTTTTGCTATATTTTTTTATGTAGTTTAGAGATAGATTTACTTTTGTTAGAAAATGTAAGTCTATGTCTTATAGAAACATTTAGTGCATTAAAATTATGTTATATTTACACTATTTTGTGTTCTGCTGTGTAATTTTATTGTTTTAAAATATTCCAGTATTTTATGTTTTCCTTATTTTTCTTCTCTTGTGCATGTTTATTTTGTTACTTAAGAAGGTTTGTGGTTTTGTCCCAGTAATTAGATTTTTAACTGTAAGTTATGTAATAAGCTTAAATATGAAATTATAAGCCGTATCTAAAAATTCAATTTTATTACTAATTATGACATTAATAAATCACTTTTCCTACTCTCTTTGTTTCAGCCATTCAATTTTATTTACTTATCTTACTAATTATTAAATATTTTCAGGCTTAAATTGTATCTTTTGAAATTCAGCTATAAATAAAAATGATCTCAGCATATCTAGCCTAACTCTTAACTTTCAAATTGTTTGCTGAGCATGTTTAATCTTTCTGCAGGTTGTTTTTGAGTTTGACATGCTTCTTCATCCAGTGATGTCTGTTATTGTTGGTCTTCAAACTTTTTCAGTTGACTTGGACATTCTTTATCTTTCACTTTTGAAATTGTCACTTTTAAAGCATTTAAACCGGTGTTCACAAGTATCTTGAGATGGAGCATGTTCATCATAAGCTTCCCGGAATAGGCAATAACTTTTAGCAGCATTTTTCTTCAAGATCAAGTAATAAATTAAAATTTCCCACAAATATTTTTTGGCAAGAAATTTGACATTTTTAAGCATAAAAATATCTATCATATTAACACCTTCAGCAAATTCGACATATGAAGTTTTGAAGCTTATTGTCAATACAATAAAATAGCATACATATCAAATCATATATATATATATATATATGTGTATATATATATATATATATACACACACACACATATATATATATATATATATATATATATCAACATATGTGTAACTCCATCTATTGAGAAAGATCTGTATGATTAACTAGCATACCTAATAATTTGTGTCCCTTAAGGCTTCTCTTAGTTTCCTTCCAATGGAACACTGCTCAGTGATTTGCTATGATTTTTTGAGCTTTTATCTTATGTCACAGTGTTGGAGTTAACTGTTTCCTTATTTCACTGAATGGGGAGGTAAGGTTTTTATTTTCTTATAATATAAGATTATTTCTAAGAATGTAAGTTTGGAATCGTCACTTTCTGGTATAATTTCTGAACTGAAAATTTATGCATTATTGATTTTAGATTTTTTTTCATAGAAGGTACAAGATACGATTTCATTTAAAAACTATATTTTCACCATTGCAAAGTTAAATTAATAATAAATAGGAAATGATAATTTTGAAAAGCATTAAGTTTTGATTTGACTGAAATATTTGACTATAATGGTTTAGTTAAATAAAAATTTAAAGCCTTTCAAAATTATCATTTTCTATTTTATTAGAAGTTTATCTTTTTTTAAATATATTTTATTGATTTTTTTACAGAGAGGAAGGGAGAAGGATAGAAAGTCAGAAACATTGATGAGAGAGAGACATTGATCAGCTGCCTTCTGCATGTCCCCTACTAGAGTTGTGCCCACAAGCAAGGTACATGCCCCCGGCCGGAATCGAACCTGGGACCTTTCAGTACGAAGGCCGACGCTCTAACTACTGAGCCAAGCCAGTCTTGGCTAGAAGTTTATCTTAAAGAATATGAAATTTTAGATTAGAAAGTTAATTTCATATTAAATAATTGAAAATAATGAAGTAGTGAAAATAGCTATTAATATTTTAATTACAACAACAAAAAACAACTATATTATAAGGCTGCTAGTCTTTTCAAGCAAATGTACAAGGCCAAGCTAAATAATTTTCCAGAAGATCTAGTATTACACAAGTGAAATTAGCACAAAGGAATATATCTATGTTAGTAGTAAGTTATTGTCCCAATTTAAATGAATGATCTCAAATGTGACTATACCTAATATTGAGTAACAGAACTAAATTTTGGGAAAAGAAAATCAAACATTCAAGACTATTGGTTAGTTATGGCCAGTACTTTTGTGAGGAAAAGGAAGGCTTTTCAATAATCTCAAATAACAGATAATACATTATTCAGATTTAAATGATATAATTTAAGTGAAAAATTAATGTTCATCATACATTCAAATAACTTTTGCTAAAATAACAATGTATGTAGCAGTATTCTTAACTTTTACATGTTTTATTTTTCCTTGATTTATAATTTTAACCATTTCTCATTTAACATAACAGAAAACAACAAAAAGTGAACTACCTTGAAATCACTTACCCTATTTACAACGTTAAGTTTTTACATTTGGCATTATAATTTGTAATAACAACAAATTACTTATGGCATAACTTATAATTAATCACAATACATACAAAAAATTTGTATGTTGTAGGAAAAATATAAGGATTTTTCAAATTCTTGCTACTGGATATTAATTTTAATAGTTATACAGATTCTTATCAGTCCAAATAGTTGTCTCTACCAATGACTGTAGTAATTATTAAGATAAAAAATATTAGTTAGAATTTTGGGGCCTGTACTGAGTTTCATTTTGCTCTAATTTTATACATATAATTTTATACATATGGTATTCAACTTAAATAAAATTTACTATTATGTATAGATATAAATACTATTCAAGAAACACACACAACTAATGAACGATATCAAGTAAAATAAGACCATGAGATTTTATTTACTAGTGTTTTCTATTCTATATCTGCTAAAAATACTAAAGCTATATGACTAAAATAAGATTTTCTATTTTGACACAGTATTTTTTATTAATTGAATTTATTTTGACATTGGTTAATAATTATAAAAGTCCATATGATTTCACTTACATGTGGAATCTAATGAACAAATTATTCTAACAAAGTAGAGACAGACTCCTGAATACAGCATTTATTTTACAAATCTCCCTTTGTATGTTTTGCTCCTATTCCAGATCTTTTGACAGAGACTTTATTAGTCTATAAGGATGGACCTGGCTGATCTTAAATGGACACTGGTTATCAACTCTCTGGGATTTGCATATGATGAAGAAATCTTAGAGAAAAAAGTTTAATGCCTAAGCACCTAGAGTAAAAGACAATAAAGAATATGCAAAGACTATTGTGACATCATTGCCCTATGAATCTAGAGTTCTATGGAGAGTAAAACCTATTTGTGTTGAACATAAGGTGACCCCAGGGTTATGAATACTAAAATATATTGTGCACTCTTTTTAGTTCCATAAATCTTTTGTGGGTTGGTTCCAAGATATGGCTCTCTAGGCTGCACTGATCCTCTGCAGACAGTAATGACCGTGGATTAGCAGTGGAAACTCTTTTGTCCAAGATATGGACTAGATGCTCATCAGAAAACTGGCAGCAAAATATCAGTGGCCACCTGCTTCTCATTTAGGATATAAATAATAACATGAAATCATTACCACTCACAGATTCTTAATGACAGAAAATTTGAGTCATATTTTTGTTTTTTAAAAAATAATTCTATAATAATTTCAATTGCTTTAAATTCATAGTAAATACCATTTTTGTTGCCAATTTTTCATAAACAAAGTGTGTAAGTTTGTTTATGTTATTTCATTACATTAATCAACATATTTACTACTAATTATATATTGGTAGGAAGAGCTAGCAGTATGCATGAGGCTACATATGTACTTCATTACTTTCTAATGTGAGTCTTATATTTAAAAAAAAATACAGTGGTACCTCGAGATATGAGTTTAATTTGTTCCGTAACCTTGAGGGCTGGGAAACTATGAGACACTCGAGTCGCTGTAAACTGGTGGGTCCTGTGCAGCCGGCAGATCCGCGCGATTATTCCTATCTCAAATGTTGCTCGTATTTCAAAGCAAAAATCACTCGCTCAACAGCTCGTATCTCAAAAATCTCATGTTAGGGCACTCGTATCTCGAGGTACCACTGTAATATATCCACTGGTAAAGAAGTGCTAGGTCTAAACTTTCCTCTTTTCTCTTCTCTCTTTATGCAGAAAGTTTACAAATTCCTTGCTGGATCATCAATATCTATGTCCACTTGTATATTTATATATATCATCATCTAGATGCTACGTAATTAATTTCATAAAATATAAGTTGCAGAAGTGATGTATTACAATTTTCAGACTAGCCTCAGAGATGGTCTATTTGAGTCTGCTTTACCACTGTCTCATCCATGATTCTGAAAGAAACAGAAAAGCCAGATAAAAATAGCCAGGGATCCTAAGACAAAGCTTAGACTAAAAATCCCCAGAAGAGATACCTGGCTTCTGCTTTACTATTTTTTAAAGTGATGTGAGTGAGATATAACTATTTATCATGTCACATCACTGATATTTTATGAATTTGGGTTATATTAGCTAGTATTATTTTCTGATTGATACCTGGTTCTTTGTAAGCTTTTCATTTGGTGGCAATAAAAAGGCATCTTCTTTATTTGTGTATAAGAACTTTTTCTTTGCAATGTTTATATATCTAGAATAGTCAACAATTTTAATTATGCAACATTTTTCATAAAGCAAAATGTCCAGTTTTTAATTACATAATCAAAATAACTTCTGATGAACATATACACTCATGAACCTCATGTAGCCACTACCCTGATCAACATATAGAACAATTCCATTACCTGAGTGTGTTTTCTTATGCTTCCTTCCAGTCAGTTTCCATTCCCATAATATCCATTCCGGCAACAACACAGACACCTCTCTTCTGATATTTATTAACATTGATTAGTTCTACTGTTCCTGAATTTTACATGAAAGAAAACTTACAACCCATAATTTTCTGTATCTGATTCCTTTCATCAATAAAGGACTTTAGGATTTCATGTTCTTTCATATATCAGTAGTCTATCTGTGTTTTATTGCTGAAGAATAATCAATTGTGTGAATATACTAGTGCTGTAATTTGTTTATTCATACACCTATTTAGGGTATTGGTTTTCTCCCAGTTTTTAGGGATTAGGAATAAAACACTATGACTATTCATTACAAGTTTTGTTTGAATTTAAGGATTTAGGAGTAAAAACTCTGGAAAATAGGTTCAGTGAATGTTTAACTTTCTAAGGAGCTTCCAACTAGTTTCTATAATTGTTATACCATTTTACACATTCAAAAGCAATGTTTAGCCCTAGCCAGTTTGGCTCAGTGGATAGAGCATTGGCCTGTGGACTGAAGGGTCTAAGATTCAATTCCAGTCAAGGGCACATGCCCAGGTTGCAGGCTTGATCCCCCGTTAAGGGCGTGCAAGAAGCCATTGATCAGATTCTCTCTTATTGATGTTTCTATATCTCTCTCCTTCTCTCTTCATCTCTGAAATCAATACAAATTTATATCTAATAAATAAATAAATAAAAGCAATGTTTGATAGCTCCATTTGATCTACATCTTTTACTTTAATTGATAATGTAGTACTTCTGGGTTTGTTTGTTTGTTTTTTCAGTATTAGCCATTATGGTGGGTATCTACATCAATGTGGATTTAATTTGGATTTTTCTAAAGGTTAATATTTTTGGAGACTAAACTCTTATCAGATATATGTTTTACAAATATTTTCAATTTTATATGTTGCATTTTCACTATATTTATTATTTCTTTTGCTGTGCAGAAACTTTATAGTTTGATGCAGTCATCTTCGTTTATTTTTGTTGCTTGTGCTTTTAGTATCAGATCCATGATATTATTGCAAAGACAAATACCAAGAAAATTTTCTTCTAATTTTTCAAGGACTTTTATAATTCCATAACTTAGATTTAAGTCTTTATTCTATTTTGAGTAGATTTTTTTGTGTTTATGATAAGTGTCCAGTTTCATACTTTTACATTACATTTACCCAAAAGAAGGCAAACAAATGGCCAACAGGTATCTCAACACCACTGATCACAAATTTAGGAAATGAAAGTCAAAACCACAATGAGATAGCACTACATACCCAAAAGGATGGCTATTGCCAAAAAAGGAAACAAGTATTGGCCAGCATGTGAATTAAACAGAATCCTTGCATATTATTTACTGGTGGAAATGAAAAACAGTACAGCTACTATGGGAAACAGTGTGAACATTCCTAAAAAAAAAAATTAAATTACCACATATCCAGCAATCCCACTTCTGGATATTTAGCTTTAGGGACTTAAATAAGGATCTCAAAGTGCTATCAGCCACTTCACTGTTCACAGAACTATTCACATGGGAACAAGGTATAGAAACAAATTAAGTGTTCATTGGGAGGTGAATTGATAAAGAAACTGTGGTCTGTATATACAGTGGAATACAATCTAGCCTTATGAAAGAAGGGAATTCTGCAATGTATGACAATAAGGTTGAACCCTGAGGACATTATGTTAAGTAAAATAAGCCCATCACAGATAGACAAATGCTACATGATTCCACTTCATGGTATATCTAAAATAAATTGTACCATAGAGCAGAGAATAGCATGATTGTTTCTAGGATCTAGGGAGTAGGGGAAAATTGGAAATATTAACTACAGGCAAAAATGTTTCATTTAAGGAAGAAAAATAAGCTCTAAAAATCTGTTGTAAAAATCTGTATCTATATTAAACAGCATTGTATCTTTATTAAACAACTAGAGGCCTAGTGCATGAAATTTGTGCATGGGGTGAGTGTTATTCTCTCAGCCCAACCTGTACTCTCTCCAATCTGGGACCCCTTGGGGGAGGTCCAACTGCCTTTTGCAATCCAGGACCCTTGGCTCCTAACTGCACACCCTTCTGCCTGCCTGCCTCATCACCCCTAACAGCTCTGCCTGTCTGCCTGATTGCCTCTAACTGTTCCCCTGATTACCCTAACTGCTCTCCTGCTGGCCTGATAGGCTCTAATAGCCTCTGCCTTAGCCCAACACCCAGGCTTTCCTCCCTCTGGCTGGCCATAGGCACCCAGGGCCTGGGCTGGCTTCACCCAGGCCAGCCACAGCCGCAGAGGACCATGGGCGAGTAGCTTTGCCCACACCACAGTCACTGGTGCGCAGAACCACGGGGCGGTGGCTTCTCTCTTTCCCAGGCCACAGCTGCAGCCACTGGCACCCGAGACCATGAGGCAGTCGGCTTCGCCTGGGCCCAGCTGTGTCAAGAAGGACACCCGGAAGGTTGCCCAGAAGATGTCTATTCTGCCACAATAAAATAAAATTTTAGTTAATATAATAATTAAAATAATAGTCAAGATATTTGGCATTTTAAAGTAAAAGTCTCTGATACTTTTTTAATTCTCTATAGGAAATAGGAGTAAATAAAACCATATTGAATCCTAAGATTTTGGCCAATATTATTTTTATTTTTTAAAAATATATTTTATTGATTTTTTACAGAGAGGAAGGGAGAGGGATAGAAAGTTAGAAACATCGATGAGGGAGAGACATCGATCAGCTGCCTCGTGCACGCCCACTACAGGGAATGTGCCCACAACCAGGGATACATGCTCTTGACCAGAATAGAACCTGGGACCTTTCAGTCTGCAGGCTGATGCTCTCTCCACTGAGCCAAACCAGTTTCAGCAGATTTTGGCCAATTTTAAAGAGCTAAAAGATACAACATGATCATTGTCATAGAGTTTTTGTCTACAGTCTCAACTCTTAAGAAAGTAAAAAGATTCTGACCGAAACTGGTTTGGCTCAGGGGATGGAAAGTTGGCATGTGGATTGAAGGGTCCCAGGTTCGATTCCGGTCAAGGGCATGTACCTTGGTTGAGGGCACATCCTCAGTAGGGGACGTGCAGGAGGCTGCTGATTGATGTCTCTCTCTCATCGATATTTCTAACTCTCTGTCCCTTTCCCTTCCTATCTGTAAAAATCAATAAAATATATATATTTTTTTTAAAAAAGAAAAGATTTTGGTGAATCAAAGCAAGTTACCACAAACTCAATAAAAATGATGCAAAGAGTACTACCATGGTATCTTTACTAGGGCAGATTAATAAATCTCCATACGTATGTATTGCACCATTGATTTGATAATTTCTCTATCATTATTAGGGCTGCAGAAATGTACATGGAATTAATAATGTATATTTACAGTTTTGTTCTTTTGCTTTGTTTAGACTCTCACAATCTTTTATAAATAGTCTGGAGAAATCCTGGCCATTTGAGTGGTCTAAAGCATATCACCTTAATCCACTATATTAATAATGTCATGCTAATTATGCAAGAGGAGGAAGAAGATGTAAGTACTCCAGAAGGTGAGATATGAAGTATAAACATATTCAGGAGCCTGACATTACTATACAATGTTTAGGACTTGAATAGTTATGGGAATTCCAGGAAAAACTAACAAGAGAGTAGAATACACTACTGAATCATGTACCTATCATCATGATGGAGGAGGCACAGTGCCTAACAGGTCTCTTTGGGTTTTGGAGACAACATATTCCACACCTGAGAATACTACTCTGACTTATGTACTGGGTGACATCAAAGTTTGCCTGATTATCATGGGGTCCAGTATAGGAGAGTGTTAGGCAGTAGATTTGAGCTGCAATTCCAGCAGCCTTGAATTTCAGTCATAACCCAGGGCACACAGATCCTATGATAGTAGGTATATCAATAGTGTAAAAATTATCATGAAGAGTGTACAATCCAATCTCTAAGGGGATATCATAATGCAGGCCTCTAGATTTCTAGCAAAAAACAAAGCACTTTTGAAAAACAGTGAGCACTGCTATCTTGATAAACATGAAGTATCTGACTGTGTGGCATCAAATGGCCATGTTGGCCACAATTACTTGTTGTGACTCACCTTTAGTCAGATTCACCAGATCCTAAAATTGGACAGGCCCAGCGACAATCTACTGTAAGTCAGAAGGGATAATGATGGAATGTCAGGAGAAATAAAACCAGAGAGCACAAGTGAGTGAGCTACTGGAGTGTGTAGCAGATCCTGTGTCATTCATTAATGTGGCAATGCCTTTCCTTCAGCTCACACATAAAGTTATATGGGGGAAGGTTTTAAAGCCAATTGATGGAGGAGGGAAAGTTCAAACTTGGCTTGCAGAGGATCCTGCCTGATATATAGATGCTATCCAAATAGAGAAAGCAACTGCACAGTCGTTCTACTTAGCAATAACATTGCAAGAGGATAGCAGGGGAAAATACTCCCAAAAAGCAGAGAGGTGGACCTGGCCATTGAACTTATGTGGAAGAGACGTGGCTGGAGTTTGGAATATATCTGGATCCAGAATTTAGGTGTACATGGATGTCAGGATGGTTAGTAGCCATAAGGAGAAAAATTAAGATTAGAAAGATTAAAAAGTATTTTCCTAATTTATATATACATTCATAACAAAGTGCTAAAATCTTAGCATCACATATTAACATTCAATAGAGAAAATTTTCCATGAGTCACATAACAAGTAAACAAAATGATTCAGCTGCTTTTTAAATTTTCTATCTTAAAAAATACAAATACTATTAATACTAGTATATTATAGAAATAGGAAAATTTATAGAACTTAACTAATAATGGAGATCAGTACTAAGCACAGGCTTAAAAATTTCCATGAAACTTTTCCAAGATTCCCAGACCAGCAATCTATTCTCGGGCTCCAAGAAGCATTAAAATCTAGCAAATATTTTGAGATGAGACCATTATGAATTCAGGCTCCTCAAGTTTCCAATTATATTTCCTGCCTGAGTCAGGTGACTGCTGAAGTTTTGCTGGTTTTATTTCCTCCAGTTTTATGGCCATCCCTAACTTCAACTGGCATCCATAAATGACAAATGAAATTATGGAAGAGAATGGTGCTGATCTGCTTACCTTAGAGAAATATACCTTCTCTGAATTTTCAGTATTTTGCTTCACAACTCTAAGATACATGTAAAATAGATTTTTTTGTAATATATCTGATTGTACCTATATTTTTGCAGCAAAGCATTGCTGACATGATCAACCATATTATAAAAGGAAGTGGAAAATGTTTTAATTATAATTTCAAACTAGAAGCTCAATTTGCATATATTTTTGATATACAAAACACATTTACCTCAACATAGAACTAGAGTTGACTTCTTTTGTGTATCAAAAAGTATGCAAGGCTGAGGACAAAGTCAACAAAGTAGCATTTTCCATAGAGGTTACTAAGTACTAGAGGCCCGGTGCATGAAATTCATGCAAGAGTAGGGCTTTCTTCCCCCTGGCTGCTGACACCGGCTTCCTTCTGGCACCCGGAACCTGGGCTTCCTTGGCAGCCCCGGCTTCGTCTGGAAGGTAATCCGGAAGGACGTATGAAAGGAGGTCTGGTCTCGTTAGCATATTATGCTTTTATTATTATAGATTATTATAGATAAAGGGACTTCTCTTTGTAATGCCTTCACTGCAAACCCTATATCAATGCTAGCATTAAAGGCATTTTAGAAATGTTAGAAATTTTACTTTGACATATTTTATTTAGATCTGTAAATAACTGAGATGGGCTACATTCCATAAAGTTGAGCATAATCAAATTTATTATTTATATGCTCTGAAGTTGCTCAAGAACTGGCGAATACAAGCAACCTAGAATTTAAGGCCAAACAGTTCCAAGTAGAAAAAAAAAACACCTATAGAAAAAGAAAAGGACCTAATAGATCACGAGGTAAGAAATGCTATAGCACATTGTCCACATCATCTCATTCTAATGTCAGTTCTTTACCTATAGACCACTTATAACATAATAGAAAATAAAGACTAGCTAATGCTAATGACAGAAAAAGAGGGGCCAGAAAGAAAATTAATAGTAGTAAGACAATAAAGGCTGAAGATGTAACAATGTCAGTATTTATAAGGTGAAATTTTAAAAATAAACAAAAAAGCTTTGAGAAGATGATACATTTCCACAAATGCAAGAGCTTATGCAAAATAACAAAAATGAATTGCAACTAAGAATTTTTGAATATTTTTATCACATACATTTTTAGAACTTCTCTAATGATAAAATGTAATGTGCTAATTAGACCAGACAACCAAACAACCTTCTATTCATCATCGAGGACGTCCTTCTGGATGAAGCCACGGTGGTGGGGGCCAAGGCAGCGGTGGTTAGGGGTGATCAGGCAGGCAGGCAAGAGGCAGTTATCAGTGATGAGGCAGCAGGCAGAGTGGTTAGAGGTGATCAGGCATGCAGGTGAGTGGTTAGGGGTGATGAAGCAGCAGGCAGAGTTGTTAGGGGTGATCAGGCAGGCAGGCATTGTGAGAAGGATGTCCAAATACTGGTTTAGTCAGAAATCCCCCAAGGGGTCCCGGATTATGAGAGGGTGGAGGTCAGGCTGTGGGAACCCCTCCCCTACCCTGTGCACAAATCTCATACATCGGGCTTCTAGTGCTTATATAAAACTAAACTAAAAATAAAAACAAACAAAAAAAGAGATAAAGGAATTTGAGAAAAAAAAATTTTATATATATTTTATTGATTTTTTACAGAGAAGGATAGAGAATTAGAAACATTGATGAGAGAGAAACATCAATCAGCTGCCTCCTGCACACTTCCTACTGAGGATGTACCCACAACCAAGGTACATGCTCTTGACCAGAAAGGAACCTGGGGCCTTTCAGTCCACAGGCCAACACTCTATTGAGCCAAACTGGTTAGGCAAGGAAAAAGATTTGTAAGTAATAATACAAAGGACAGATTTTATAGATAAATATTTCTTAAAATCACAGAGTAAAAGGGTAATGTCAATACAGAATACTGTGAAAGCTATAGGTAGAACAAAAGAATGGGTTTTAAACACAAGAAATTTTTAAACCTCACTTGTAAATGAGTATACAAGTATAATTAAATGCTATTTTGAAACTGATTGATGAAAATCATATTACTGACAACCTACTTTGTTGATATACAGAAATTCATACGCTATGAGTAGAAGAGTAAATTCTGTGAACAATTTTGCAATATTTATCAAAATGGAAATACATCAGCAATTATACTTCAATGAATTGATCTTACAGATTTGCTTATAATGTGGGCTTTTGTTGGTATAAGAGTATTCATTGTAGCATCTTATGTAACAGTAAATTTGCAAAAAGCATAAATGACTTTATTGACTGATTAAATAATTGTAGCACAACTACATAATGGAATACTATAACATTTTCAAAGAATGAGGCAACTGTACTGTCTTTATTTAGAATAAACTTCTAGACACTAGTAATTATAGAAAAGAAGGATGAGAAAAATAGGTATAGAAAACAAACATTTGATTACATGTGTACGTGTGTTTGAGCTTTTAAAATTTTTGAGCTTTATACCTAAGTTCAATTTTGTAAAACAAGGCTATTTTGTATTATTTTATAACCAAGTAATCTATTTGAACATATAAGAATGTATAGGCACTGAACCCCAATTTATCTTTAAAATTGGACTTCTTCATTTTATAACTAAATCATTTACAATATTATAAATTACAAAAACTTATGACCATCTCTCATTTTAATTTTCTTAAAGCATGTAAAAGTTGTTGAAGATTTGATGTTTATTTTATTGAATTATGCCAAGCACATTGATTAGACTGTTTTTTTTTTTTTAAAGTTCACCTGCTATTTGGCAATGCAGGATTGTTTACAAAGTACCTAACAAAAATGCTATTTTCTCAAACATTATGACTACTTAACGAACAAATCTATGCATAGGTTTAATGCTTATCTTTAATACTTTATGCATATATGCTTATTCATATATATGTTTCCATGCAGGTATAAATGTGATACTACATTTTATTAATTATTAATCATGATAATTATAATGAGTACAAACTGACATTTTGTAGTCCAATGCAATAAAATACAGACTCTGTAAGTCATTAATGCTATTTTTAAGTTAAAAAATATGGAAATTATGCTGCTTCTTAGACCAAATAATCTCTTGATTCTGATGGCTCTCTGCTGACCAACAGATGGATCAGTAAATAACAGATGGTTTTATGAGCTACTCTGTCATCTTAGCATCTAAAATACTTTATATGCCAAATATGTGGAAGTTTGGCCTCTGTTCATGTGCAGAAAGCCTGCTATTAGCTCCGTTCTCTGACTGGATTTCTCATCACACTGTGCATATACTCCTACCCTCTATATTCACATATTATACTCACATATGGTCCATAATACTTTCCTGTACAAAGAAAAAGCCTTAATTGGATTTTATCCTACTCAATACATACTACACATTAAATCTTTGAGTACTATTTTACAGTTACTTGCTTTTTATCATTCTGGTTTTTATACCAGTGCTAGTTATTAGAATGAGAATACTGAGTTTAAAATTTTAAATTTAACAAACCCCAAGTAGTTATTGTGTAATTTTAAGGATAACATATGCTCATTTATAAATACAGAGAGGGAGAGAGAGGATGAGAAAGTGACAAATATGAAGAAGCTAAAGTTATCTCATTAGCTAAATTAAAATAAGTCACAGGTTCAAAATATGTAATCTTAAAATATGTACTCTTATACATACACAAAAAAAGAAAAAATGTCTTTATGTATGTTTAGGTATATATATATATTCCATGTATACATATCTTCCAATTACCCCCGGCCCAGGCATACCCTAACGACCCAGTGTCTATGTTCATTGGTTATGCTTATATGCATGCATACAATTCCTTTGGTTGATTTCTTATTTACCCCACCTCTCCCTCACCTTCCTGCTGTAATTTGACATTCTCTTTGATGCTTTACTGCCTAAATGTATCTATCTTTTTGTTCATCAGTTTATAATGTTCTTTATTATCCACAAATGAGTGATATCATGTGGTGTTTCTCCTTCATTGACTGGCTTATTTCACTTAGCAGAATGCTCTCCAGTTCCATCCAGGTTGCTGCAAATGGTAAGAATTCCTTCTTTTTTATGGCAGTATATAATTCCATTGTGTAGATGTACCATAATTTTCTGATACACTCAGCTGCTGATGGTCACCTAGACTGTTTCCAAATTGTAGCTATTGTAAATTGTGCTGCTATGAACATAGGGATGCATAAATCCTTTCTGATTGGTGTTTCTAGGTAATTAGGATACATTCCTAAGAGTAGGATTACTGGATCAAATGGGAGTTCCATTTTTAGTTTTTTGAGGAAACTCCATACTGTTCTTCACAGTGGCTGCACCAGTCCACATTCCCACCAACAGTGCACAAGGGTTCCTTTTTCTCCATCTTTGCCAGCACTTGTCATTTGTTGATTTGTTGATAATTGCCATTCTGACAGGTGTGAGCTGGTATCTCATGGTCGTTATGATTTGCATCTCTCCGATAATTAGTGACTTTGAGCTTGTTTTCATGTGTCTCTTGGCCTTCCTTCTGTTGTCTTTCGAAAAGGTTCTATTTAAGTCCGTTGCCCATTTTTTTTTATTGGTTCATTTATCTCCCTTTTATTAAGTTGTATAAGTTGGCTGCAGATGTTGAAGATTAAACCTTTATCAGTGATAACATTTGCAAATATATTCTCCCATATAGTGGGCTTTCTTGTTGTTTTGTTGATGGTTTCTTTTGCTGTGCAAAAGCTTTTTATTTTGATGTAGTCCCATTTGTTTATTTTCTCTTTAGCTACCATTGCTTTTGGAGCAGTATCAGTGAAGAAGTTCTTTCAGCATATGTCTGAGATTGTGCTGCTTGTGGATTCCTCTAGAATTTTTATGGTTTCCTGTCTTATGTTTAAGTCTTGTATCCATTTTGAGTTTATTTTTGTGTATGGTATAAGATGGTGGTCTAGTTTCTTTTTTTTTTTTGTATGTATCTGTCCACTTGTCCCAAAACCATTTACTGAAGGGACTGTCTTGACTCCATTGTATGTTCATGCCTCCTTTGTCAAATATTAATTGAGCATAGTGGTTTGGGCAGATATCTGGTTTCTCTATTTTATTTCAATATTCCAATGGTCTATGTGTCTGTTCTTATGCCAGTACCAGGCTGTTTTGAGAGCAGTTGCTTTGTAATATAACTTAAATCTGGTATTGTGATACCACCTACTTTATTCTTCTTTCTCAAGATTGCTGTGGTTATTCGGAGTCTTTTTTTGTTCCAGATGAATCTTTAGAGAGTTCTTTCTAGGGCTGTGAAATACGTCATCGGTATTTTAGTGAGTAGTGCATTGAATCTGAAGATTGCTTTGGGTAGTATGGACATTTTAATGATGTTGATTCTCCCAATCCATGAGCATGGTATGCTCTTCCATCTGTTAACATCTTCCCCTATCTCTTTTTTCAGTATCTTGTAGTTTTCTTAGGTTTATTCCTAGGTATCTTAATTTTTGTGGTGTGATGGTAAATGGGATTGCTTTGTTAGTCCCTCTTTCTGTAATTTCACTATGAGTGTACAGAAATGCCACAGATTTCTTGGCATTAATTTTGTATCCTGCTACATTGCTGAATTAATTTATTAAGTCAATTAGTTTTGGGATGGAGTCCTTTGGGTTTTTTATGTACAGTATCATGTCATCTGCAAATAAGGACAGTTTTACTTCTTTTCCAATTTGGATGCCTTTTATTTCTTCTTCTTGTCTAATTGCAATGGCTAATACTTCCAGTACTATGTCAAACAGGAGTGGCAAGAGTGGGCATCCCTGTGTTGTTCCTGTTCTTAGGGGAAATGGTTTTAGTTTTTGCCCATTGAGTATGATGTTAGCTGTGGGTTTATCATATACGGCTTTTATGATGTTGAGGTATGATCCTTCTATTACCACCTTGCTGAGAGTTTTTATCAAAAAAGTGTTGGATTTTTTCAAATGTTTTTTCTGCATCAATTGATATGAGTATGTGATTTTATCTCTCAATTTGTTGATGTGATGTATCACATTTATTGATTTGTGTATATTGTACCATCCTTGCATTCCTGGGGTAAATCCTACTTGGTCATGGTGTATGATCTTTCTGTTGTACTGCTGGATCCAATTTGCTAAAATTTTGTTGAGGACTATGGCATCTATGTCCACGAGAGATATTGGCCTGTAATTCTCTTTCATTGTATTGTATTTATCTGGTTTTTATATAAGGGTGATGCTGGCTTCATAGAAGGTGTTTGGAAGTCTTCCTTCTTCTTGAACATTTTTGAATAGTCTGAGGAGGATGGCTTTAATTCTTTCTTGAATGTTTGGTAAAACTCTCCTGTGTAGCCGTCTGGTCCCAGGCTTTTGTTTGCTGGAAGCATTTTGATGACTGCTTCAACTTCTTCCATAGTTATTGGCCTATTAAGATGTTTAGATTCTTCTTGATTGAGTTTTGGAAGGTTATATTTTTCTAAGAATATGCCCATTTCCTCCAGGTTGTCAAGTTTGTTGGAATAGAGTTGTACATAGTATTTTTTAATAATCCTTTGTATGTCAGAGGGATCTGTTGTTATTTCTCCTCTTTCATTTCTGATTTTATTTATTGGGATCTCCTCGCTTTGCTTCTTGGTGAGCCTGGCTAGAGGTCCACCAATCTTGTTTATCCTTTCAAAGAACCAGCTCTTGGTTTTGTTGTTCTTTTGAATTGTATCTTTGGTCTCTATGTTTTTTATCTCTGCTCTGATCTTTACTATTTCCTCCTTCTGCTTACACTGGGCTTTTCTTGTTGCTCTTTCTAGATCTTGGAGTTATAGAGTTAGGTAATTTATTACCATTGTTTCTTTTTTTTTTTTTTTCAGTAGGCTTGTAGAGCCTTGAACTTCCCTCTCAAGTCTGCTTTCACTGTGTCCCATAAATTTTGTATTGTTGTGTTGTCATTGTCATTTGTTGGCATGATGTTTCTTATTTCTTCCTTGATCACTCTGGTTACCCAGTCATTGTTTAATATCATGCTGTTTAGAATCCATGTGTATGATTTTTTTGTATTGTTTTTATTGTAGTTGATTTCCAGTTTTATGCCACTGTGATCTGAGAAGATGCTTGATATGATTTCTATCTTCTTGAATTTGAAGAGACTTTGCCTAGGACCAACATATGGGCTATCCTTGAAAATGACCCATGTTGCTGAGACCAGTTTGGCTCATTCATAGAGCATTTGCCTGCGGACTGAAAGGTCGCAGTTTCGATTTTGGTCTGGAGGCATGGCATGTACTTAGCTTGCGGGCACAACTCCAATGGGGGACGTGCAGGAGGTGGCTGATTGATGCCTCTCTTTCATTGATGTTTCTGACTTTCTATCCCTCTCTCCGTTCCTCTCTGTAAAAAAATCAATAAAATATATTTAAAAAGGAAAGAAAATGACCCATGTGCACTTGAGAAGAATGTATATTCTGTGACTTTGGGATGAAATGTTCTGAAGATGTCAATTAATTCCATCTGGTCTAATGATTCATTTAGGATTTATATTTCTTTGCTGATTTTTTGTTTAGAGTATTTGTCCAGTGGTGACAGTGGGGTATTAAAGTCTCCTACTATGATTTTATTGCTGTCAATCTTTCCCTTGATATCCTCAGGAGTTGTTTTATGTATTTGGGTACTCCTGTATTGGGTGCATATATGTTTACCAGAGTTATTTCTTCTTGTTGGATTGTTCCCTTTAGTATTATGAAGTGGCCTTCCTTATCTCTTGTTATGTCCTTCACTTTGAGATCTAACTTGTCACATATAAGTATTGCAACTGCAGCTTTTTTTTCTTCATTTGCATTTGCAACCCCAGCTTTTTTTTTTCATTTCCATTTGTCTTCCATTCCTTCACCCGCAGTCTGTGTGCATCTCTTTTTGTGAGGTGGGTTTCTTGTAGACAGAAGATATATGGGTTATATTTTATTATCCAATCTGTTATCCTATGTCTTTTGATTGGAGCATTTAATCCATTTACATTTAAATTTATTATTGATAGGTACTTATCTGTCACCATTTTTATTCTTTACCCCTGTGTTCCCTCTTCGCTTCCTTTTTTTTTTTTTTTTTTTTTTTTTTTTTTTTTTTTTTTTTTTTTTTTTTTTTTTTTTTTTTTTTTTTTTTTTTTTTTTTTTTTTTTTTTTTTTTTTTTTTTTTTTTTTTTTTTTTTTTTTTTTTTTTTTTT
>PVJN01035799.1:0-21895 GCA_004026805.1 Lasiurus borealis | reverse complement strand
ACACTCTTGGTGCACCCCTTTGTGGGCTATGTGCACAGTCTTGTTGTAGTTAAGCCTTAATTGTTGTTGGTATCACTGGGAGGAATTGGCCTCCAGGCCAATTGGCTGTGAGGATCAGCTGTGTCTATGCTGGGAGAACTTCTGTGCTGGAGACATCCTTATGGGCAAAGACTTGTAAAAGCCTCTTGTGTTCAGCTTGAATGGGGCAGTCTCAGGGAAGAGCAAGCAGCAATGGCTTCCTGTCAGCCCTGCCCTAAGAGACCCCTTACAGTAATCACTGCAAGCACCTCTGAGAGAAAGCTGCTCTTGAGTTCTGCCTACTGCCAAACAGTCCAGTTTCTCTCCAAATGAGTCTGGGTCCCCAGAGTCTTGCCTGGAACTGGAATTCAGAGCTGTTGGGAGCTTGTGTCTCTCTACCACTTGAGAAAGCCAGCTTACATTCAGTTACCATCCCTCTCTGCACGCACCTCAGTACCTCTGCCTCCTGGAGCTCCTCTGAGTCTCAGAGTGCTTTTCTCTTTCTTTTTAGTTGTAGAATTTCCACTCAGCCAGCCTTCCTGTGGTTCTGGATGATGTATGTTTTGTTTTTTTTAGTTGTAGTTTTGAAATTGCTGTGCGAGGCAGCAATTTAGGTGTTCACCTATGTTGCCATCTTGGTTTTTCCCTCTGTTTTTATTGGTTTTTAGAAAGAATGTAAGAGGAGGAGGAGAGAGTAGGGGGGGGGAGGGAGCGAAGAAAGAGAGACAAAGAGAAACAAGAGAGAGAAAGAGAGAGAGAGAGAGAGAAAGATATTCATGTGACTGGGAATAAAATCTGAACCTTTTTAGTGTTTGACCAACTAATCCACCTGACCAGGGCAGTGAGATTTCTCTTGATAGTCCTCTTTTTCCCCCCCCGGTGTTATTTTTCTCAGAAGCACTTAACACCATCTGACATATATTTGCTCATATACTTGTTTATTGTTTGTCTCCTTTCAGTAGAATGTAGACTTCATGAGAGGAATTGGGTTTACTCATATGAAATCCCCAACACTACCACATTCCCTGGAACATAGTAGGGTCTCAAAGAAACCCCACACTTCTGAATATATGAATAAGAGAAACTGCTACACATATTAAGTGCTATGACAGAAAAAATATATGTGCTTTTAAATGTGAACCTCCAATTTAAAGTTACCAGGTGTCGATTTGATATCAAATTGATTCTCACATTCATTGCAGGTCTAGGTAGCATATACAGTACAAGTAGCTTTGGGTATTCATTTGTTTCTTTTACAAAAGTTAATGTTAAGTAGTGGGGAATTGGCTAGTAAAGAAGAAATGAAGCCTGGAGTGTGATATAAAAGGATGTAACTGGAAAAGACTAGCTGATTCCTAAGATTCTTTTTAATTTTAAATTATTAAAAATATTTAACATTTTGTGTATTTACATTGCAAAGCTACATCTGGCCACAAGATGACAGTATTACCTGTGTTAAAACCAAGTACTGTACTGTGTCTGCTATATGGAGTAAATCCAGAGGAATCATGAGAGAGATAAATTCCATTAGCAAAAATACTGTATTTGAGGGGTACACACATTAGCTTGGAAAACTAAGTATCAAAGAGATAAATTTTTTTTTTGGTGAAAATTGGGAAATAGCTTGCAATATTCCTTCCATCCTCCTTCCCTCCCTCCCTCTCTTCTTTCCTCCTTTTCCTTCCTTCTAGTTTTCTTCTTTCTTTCTTTCCTTCCATTTCCTTTTTTTCAAATTCTCATTTTATTACATAAAAAATGACAGGTTAATATTCTCACCATTTCCTTTAAATTTTAACCTTCTGAAGTAACTAAAGTTAATAGTTTCTTTTTTGTTTCACATTTCTTTCTTTATGCATATGTACAGACATATATTGTACTCCTTTATCTATTTATTTATTTTTTTAAATATATTTTATTGATTTTTTCACAGAGAAGAAGGGAAAGGGATAGAAAGCCAGAAACATCGATGAGAAAGAGACATCGATCAGCCGCCTCTTGCACGCTCCCTACTGGGGATATGCCCGCAACCAATGTACATGCCCTTGATGGGAATCGAACCTGGGACCTTTCAGTCCCCAAGCCAACGCTCTATCCACTGAGCCAAACCAGTCTCGGCTCCTTTAGCTATTAAAAAAAAAAATCTCATTAACTGTTGGGAGATAAATTTGGATGGTAGAAAACCTCTCCATGCCGACACTGGTTTGGCTCAGTGGATAGAGCATTGGCCTGCGGACTGAAAGGTCCCAGGTTCAATTCCGGTTAGGGGCATGTACCTTGCTTGCGGGCACATCTCCAGGATGGGGCGTGCAGGAGGTGGCAGATCAATGTCTCTCTCTCATCGATGTTTCTGACTTTCTATCCCTCTCCCTTCCTCTCTGTAAAAAATCAATAAAATATATTAAAAAAAAAAGAAAACTTCTCCTATCTCTTCTGTACTATCACAAATATCACACACACACACACACACACACACACACACACACACCTCGCAAATAAAGTGCGCATAACCTCCCTCTACCAGCACCTTTTTCCACTTTCTCCTGTTTTGAGAAAGAGAAACTCGGTATAGAGAAATTGACCACCTCTGCCTTAGCTTTATGTCATTTTCCCATTTCTTACCTCTGTTCTTCACCACATAATTCTAATGGTCAATGTTCACAAAATCACTTGGACTAAAACATGTAGATTCACACAGAAAATTTTCATGTGAGTACACTCCAACAAGGGGACCCAGAGCAGCTTGGGTGGAAGCTTAACATCACCCCTTCAGGAAAGGAGCTCCTCCCCTTGCTTTTTTTTCTGGGTTTTGCATCCAGATTGAACTTCTTCCTTCTCCCACAGGAAGGCGGGCAGGAGGAGACCTTGTGCTGGCTACAGGGATGCAGTGCCTGGCTCATGGTGTCCGGCAGCAGATGTGGGGAGTTTTCCTTCTTTGTGCTTTTCTGACAATGGGAGGTAAGTCTCCAGTTAGTAGGAATCATTGCTGGGAATGTTTGAAATAGTTTTCTTACTGCTAAACTAAGTAATTGCAACTTCTCACACTTGTCATAGAAGTGTCTTTCCTGAAACACAGTTTCCTTATGTGGTGCTAATTGTCCCTGTTCTCATCCTTGCCCTTCTCCTTCTCCTTTTACCATAGTTTGTTTCTATCTAAGGAACTTCTCTTCCAATGGCAGTTTTTTTTTGTGACTACATGGAAACGAAGCCTTTTAATACTGACGTGGCTTCCAGGAGCGCTGCCCTGGTAACGGTCATGTCTTCTCATAGGCACCGCGGGACAAGGCGTTCAGCAGCCCGCCGAGCTGACGGCTGTGGAAGGAGCTTCTGTTCAGGTCAACTGCACGTATCAGACATCTGGGTTCAATGGGCTGTCCTGGTACCAACAACGTGATGGCAGAGCACCCATATTTCTCTCTTACAACGTTCTGGATGGTTTGGACAGGAGAGGTCGTTTTTCCTCATTCCTTAGTCGCTCTGATGCACACAGTTACCTCCTTCTGAGGGAGCTCCAGATTAAAGACTCTGCCTCTTACCTCTGTGCTGTGATAGACACATTGACTATGAGGCCTCTGCAGCTGCGCCAAATTTCAAAAGGCAGCCAGGGCCGTGAGAAGTTGTGTTTCCTAAGCAGGTATCTTCTCTGAGTTAAGACGAAATTTTAGAACCAGACGGTCTGGGTTTGCAGTCCATTTTAAGATGCTCCTTCCTTGCTTTGTAATTCTTTTATATTGTCTTCAAATTTTCAATGAAGTTTGTTTCATGTTACAGCCTACTACTATCAGTTAGATTTAAGCAGGGGTGGGGAACGTCTGGCCTGAGGGCCATATAAGGCCCGAGAAATCATTTGGTCTGGCCCTGCCGAGGCAAATTTCAATAAATCTAGGTGTTTATTCATAGCATCACACATTCATATTAAGTGAATTATATTAAGGGAATGATGTTATATGGGCCGCACCAGCACAGCCAAGGGTTTGGTGAGCCTGAGGGAAGGCCATTGAAGGATGAAGAAAAGACAGACAAAGAGAATAAGAGATCCAGACTGCAGGCTGATGCTTTATTTTACAGTCAGAGGTAAACAGGGTAATTTACAATGTTCTTGTAAGTTTCATTTATTTTTGGCAGCACTTGATGCACCTCCCACAGCCAATTAGCTACCCAGGAAAGATCTAGGGAGCAGTCATAAGATCAAGCTTATTTATGCTAAGAGGGCTGTGCCCTCTAAGCTGGGACTTGTTTGTGGCTTTGCCAGCCGGTCAGTTGGAGGCTTTACCCTAATAACCGCTCTGTACAGTTATAAATATCCAAATGGCCCTTAGGAGAGAAAAAGTTCCCCACCCCTGGTAGCGAATAAGTAATTATTGCTGTGGCTTTGTCTTTACACAACACAAAGCTGATCAAAGCTTAGATGGTCAAATTGTAGGTTATTTGGCTATCAAAAGCGAAGGCCGCCTAAGTTAAAATAAGGGTTAGTCAGTTATATGTTACATAATTTGTTGGAACCAAAGATTAAGCAATATTCTCTTTGGGTGAACTTTCGAGATGGAATTTGGATGGACATAATTGTTGGAAAGCAATCTAACATTATGAATCAAGATCAATAGAATGCCTGTATTTCTTTTACTGGATAATTCCATTTTTTGAGCTCTCACTTAAAGAGAGGCAGTTAGAAAAGTGAATTGGGTTTAGAGGCTTTAGACTTTGGCAAGTTTATTTTTTAAATTTTGTACAGAGAGGAAGGGAAAGGGATAGAGAGTTAAAAACATCGATGAGAGAGAAACATTAATCTGCTACCTCTTGTATAGTCCCTACTGGGGATGTGCCCAGAACCAAGGTACATGCCCTTAACTGGAATAGAACTTGGGACCTTTCAGTCCGCAGACCGACGTTCTATCCACTGAGCCAAACCTGTTACGGCTGGCATATTTATTTATTTTTTTAAATATATCTTATTGATTTTTTACAGAGAGGAAGGGAGAGAGATAGAAAGTCAGAAACATTGATGAGAGAGAGACATCGATCAGCCACCTCCTGCACACCCAACACTGGAGATGTGCCTGCAAGCAAGGTACATGCCCCCAACCAGAATCGAACCTGGGACCCTTCAGTCCGTAAGCCGATGCTCTATCCACTGAGCCAAACCAGTCTTGGCATGGCTGGCATATTTATATTGCAACATTATTCATTAGGACACAATATGGGCAACAATCTTAAGTAAGTTATGATCAATGGAATATTTTTCTTTCATTTTGATTTATTGACTAGTGACCCAGTGCACAAAATTCGTGCACATTAAAAGATGATTAATTAGAGGAAATAATTTAATATTGCTATTTGCCCTTTCTCTATAATAGTGTCAGAGATAAAAGAAAATTAGTAAAATGTATATGAAAACCTTTCTCCCTGTCAGAGTCTGGGGCACACCACAGGACCCAGAGTCAAGTCTCTGTCCACCCACATGCACCTCAAAATCGTGTGAGACTCAGACCCAGCTACCCTCCCCCCACACATTGGGCTAGATCCAGACCCAACCAGTCTCATCCTTGTTAAGCTCTACTGGGCAGGGGGCGTAGCCTCAGGTACCCTGGCCTGGTGCTAGGATGGAGGATGTAGCCTGAGGTTTCTCAAACCCAGACCGGGGTAGGAAGCATGCCTCAAGGTCTTCCATCAAGCCCTGCCAGGTGGGGGACACTGCCTGAGATCCCCTGTCAAGACCCACTGGGTGGGGGGGAGCATGGCCTGAGATCCCCTGTCAAGCCCAACTAGTCAGGGGGGCGTGCAGCCTCAGGTCTCCTGGCTTAGTGCTGGGGCAGGGTGTGTGGCCTGAGTTCCCCTGTGAAGCCCTGCTAGGTGGGGAAGGGGGGTTCAGTCTGAGGTGCCCCTGCTTGGTGCCGGAGTGGGGGGTGAAGCCTGAATTCCCTGGCAAACCCCACCTAATGAGGGTCATGGCTTGAGGTTTCCCAGTCTGGCACTGGGGCAGGGGGAGCAGCCTGAGGTCCCCTAGCCCAGCACCAGGATGGGAAGTGCACCTTGAGATCCTCCGTCAAGCCTCAGGTCCCCTCACCTGGCACTGGGGCTGGGGTGCAGCCTGAGGTCCCCTGTCAAGCCCTGCTGGGTGGAGCGTGTGGCCTAAAGGTCCCCTGTCCAGTCCCTGCTGATTGCTCATTAAGGCTCCTTATGGGAACTTGGCCTCAGCTGTGGGTGCAGCCATCTTTGTGATGGAGTGATGGTCAATTAGCATATTCCCTCTTAATTAGATAGGATGTAAGAGAGAGAGAGAGAAAGAGAGAAAGAGAGAGAGAGAGAGAGAGAGAGAGAGGAAAAGAGAGAGTTCTGTTCCTTGTGTTTATAAGACTGAGTCCTCATTTTCTTGCTGTTGTGTGTTGAGGGCATCTTCTGCTCCTGAAGGGTACCTGCATTCCTTCTCACGTAATCCTCTACATCTTTCAACCAACAACAGCACTTCTCATGTTTGCAATCTTTGGACTTAATCTTCTACCTTCTTCCTCTGCCACCAGACAAAGTCCATGTATTTTTTTAAGACTCATGTGATTAAGTGAAAGTCCATGTACTTTTTAAGACTCATTTGATTAAGTGAGGCCTACCTAGATACAGTGGTACCTCGATATACGAGTTTAATTTGTTCCGTAACCTTGAGGCGTGAGAAACTATGAGTCACAGTAAACTGGTGGGTCGTGTGCAGCTGGCCGATCCGCTCGCGATTACTCCTATCTCAAATGTTGCTTGTATTTCAAAGCAAAAATGGCTTGCTCGACGGCTCGTATCTCAAAAATCTCGTATTTTAGGGCACTCGAATTTCGAGGTACCACTGTATCTCTCTTTTTAAAGGTCAGCTGTGTCAGGTGACACAACACAATAGAATGATATTTCTTTCTTTTTTTAAAAATACATAATCCTTTAAATATATTTCTTTATTGATTTCAGAGAGGAAGGGAGAAGGAGAGAGAAATAAAAACATCAATGATGAGAGAAAAACATTGATCAGCTGCCTCCTGCTCGCCCCCACTGGGGATCAAGCCCGCAACCCAGGCATGTGCCCTTGGACAGAATCAAACCTGGGACCCTTCAGTCCACAGGCTGACGCTCTACCTACGGAGCTAAGTCGGCTAGGGCAATAGAATGATATTTTATCACAGTCAAGGGTCTGGCGATTAAGGCAGGAAATCTTGGGCCATTCCTAGAAATTTTACCTACCACACAGCCAATAAAAGACAGTTATAAAGACTATAAAAACTCTGAGTTATCAGAAAAGGGGACAAAGCCCAAATACATATTTATTACTACAAAAATCATAACATCATGATTGACTTAAAAGCACACACAACAGTTATAAACTTTTATTACAAATTAAAAATGAGGTTTTTAAAAATTTCAACTTGACCAGATATGAAACAATTGAAAACCTTTAAAGGTGTATTGAGAAACACCAGGCTTAAAGAAAACAACTATTTGTCTTTACCCAAACAGATGTTGATAACGTAAAACCCCCCAAACTGACTAGATAATGCAGATAGTTTTGATATCTGGTCAATGGACAAAAAAGCAAGAACATATGGTCTTCATCTCCAATCTTTTGTTCAATTCTTATTGCTGGAATTCTATATTCATTTCTTCTTTTTGGACAACTGAATTGGATGATGGTAAAGGTGGTAACCTGACCTTTCCTCAGGCTGGGCCCTGTTCAGCCTCAGAAAAATAAATTCTCAGCTGGTGAATCAGCTGTTTTTGTCTCTTTGCCATGTTGTGATTTAGGTTTTTCTGGGCATCTGTAGAAGTAACTGAAGTTGTGGTGATACTGATATTGAGGTGGATGCTGACTTTGGGTCTCATCTCCTTGATTTTTCTTCTCCTCTTTATTGCTGTCCTTGGTGCTGTCTTTGTGAGGAGGGTCCCTGAGAAATTGTGATCTATGACCCTGACACATATTCTATCTCACTGGCCTACCTTGTTCTCCTGCATCCTGGTTGTCAGTACCCTCCATCACTTCTTCCTGCACAGGAGAGATGGGATAATGTGCTCAGTGCTCAGAGGGTTTCCACAGATAGTAAGGTGAGAACTGTGGTCTGAGGTAGACTGACACTATTGGGCCTGGCCTTCACGATCAGTTTTCCAGCCCTCATTTTTTTATGTGCCTACTTTCACTGTTCTGGTAATTCTGGTAATTGCATGGAGGATCCCTACCCTGTGGGTATCATCTAATGGATACAGTCTACTGTATATTTACTGCTTTGCACTGGGGGAACTCCACCAGGACCTATAACATTTTCTGCTCCCATATCCTTTCCTCCTCAACAACTTCAAACTCTATGCATGGTTTCTCCATTTCTCACACTGTAAGGGTGGATACATGTTATATTAGTACTCATTCTTTTTTATTACTAAACTAGTGGCTTGGTGCACAGATTTGTGCACATTGAAAGGAAATTAGAAGAGATATTTTAATATCACTATTTTCCTTTTCTCTGGAATGGAAGTGTCAACCAAATTCACGATGGACAATGACAGATCGAAACACATGTGTGTGATTGGTGCCAGCGAGAGCTTTATATGTTATTAAACATGCACAAGTCAA
Source organism: Lasiurus borealis (assembly GCA_004026805.1). Lineage (NCBI taxonomy): Eukaryota > Metazoa > Chordata > Mammalia > Chiroptera > Vespertilionidae > Lasiurus > Lasiurus borealis. Next base: position 13,287 of record PVJN01035799.1, on the reverse strand, counting down.
CATTTATTTTTAAATTGCCAGTGTGCATCATATGTACTGCCAGTCTGTTGGACGGTCAGATATACATACAGTTGGTCACTTAGCCTTTTATATACAGTATATAGATAATATTGCCTTTTATGGTTATACTACATTTTATCCATTTGCCAGTTAATAGGCATTTTGATTATTTCTACTTTTTGGCTATTATGAATGCTGCAATAAATATTTGTATACAAGTTTTTGTGTGGACAAGTTTTCAATTCTCTTGGGTATATGAATGAATTTGCTGGGTTATGATAACTCTGTGTTTAATATTTTGAAGAATGGCCAAATTATATATAAAATTGTCTGCACCATTTTACATTCCTGCTAGTAATATTTGAGGACTCTAATTTTTTCATACCCTTTTGACACTTTTCATGTTCTGCTTTTTCTAATTATAATCATTATAGTGAATGTGCAGTGGTACCTCATTGTGGTTTTGATTTTCATTTCCTTGAAGGCTAATTATGTCGAAAATATTTCATGTGTTTATTGACGATATGTATATCTTCTTTGGAGAAATGTCTATTTAAATTATAAACCAAAGAACTTATATACTTATATGCATAGCCCATGGACCTGGGCAATAGGGTGGTGAAGATATGGGGGGGTCTGGATAGGGTCTGGGAGAAAATGGGTACAGGGGTGGCGGGGGCAAGAGGGAACAGGAAACATCTATAATACTATCAGAAATAAAAATGTATTAAAAAACAAATTACTTCCCATTTTTAAGTTGGGTTGTCTTTTTATTGTTGAGTTATGAGAATTCTTCATATGCTCTGAATACAAGTTAGACTACTTATATTTAATGTAATTATTGATGGGGTTTGCTTTAAATTTACCATTTTTTTAATCCTCATTTTTCTATGCTCTTTTTTGAATTTGGATTGAGTTTTAAAAAGTATTTTATTTTATCTCTACTATTACCTTATTAGCTATAACACTTTGTTTTAGCTGTTTCTTTAGCATTTATAATATATATCTTTAATGTTGTATACCATCAAATGATATTATAACACTCCTTAAATATATGAATAAAAGGGTAATATGCTAATTAGACCAGACATCCTTCTGGACAAAGCCATGGGGTAGTGGGACCGAGGCAGAGGTGGTTAGGGGCAATCAGGACAGCAGGGGAGGGCAGTTAGGAAGATCAGAGCAACAGGCAAGCAAGCAATGGTCCTGGATTGGGAGAGTGGGTCCTGGATTGGAGATGGTGCAGGCTGGGCTGAGGGACCTCCACCTCTGAGTTTGAATTTTGTGCACTGGGCCTCTAGTATGAGATAAGAATCTTTCAAACTACTACTTTCCTTTTCCAAACCCTTTTGTTATTATTTTCATATATTTTATCCCTGCACGTTATAAATTCCATAATGTATTATTATTGTTATTATTTTGCTTTAAGTGGTCAAAATTCTTTTAATGATATTTAAAAATTGACTGGTTACAAATCTCTAGATATTTTTGCCTCATTACTGAAACAGGTTATCTCATGCAGACATTCTGTTAAGTGTAGATTATATAGCTTTTGCTTTTAACTTTTATTCAATCAGTAGAAAAGACAAATGAGGTGTTGAGTCAGATACTTCTGGAAATTAAGTTACTTCTAGGCTATATATTGGACATTTTTGGTGTCTATGGGTTGGTACCAATTTACTTAGTATTCATGCGTGAGGAGGTTTCACTTGTCATTGGCCTTTGAATCCCTGGTGTGTATTGCAGTGGTTAGTACAGTGGCTAACCAAACTGATATGATGCTAATTGCCAAAGTTTGGAATTCTTCCATATTTGGACGCTGCTGGTTTTTTTTGTCCAGGTATTAAATTGCTAAATGAATGAGATGAATTACCAGAAATGAATTGAAATGGAAAACTTTTAATAATACTCCTGAGTATTCATTGATGGCAAGTTCAGTTATAGTTATTCAGTGATCACTTCAAAACCCTACGTCAGATAGATTAAAATCCCAAAGCTTTCAAGCTTGAAATCCATCATGTGCAGAATTTTGTGCTTTGTATTTTATAGCCTAAACTTCTGTAACACAGGATAAGAGAAGAAATGAATCATTAGAGGATGCACAGGAGATTATGGTAAGTGCTTGATGTTAGTGGAAAACCTATTTTTAACAAGCAAGTTAAGCCCATAAATGTTACTGAGTATACATTGAAGAATATTGCTTTGGCCTTTAAAAGAGAGCCAAACTTTAATAGAGTTACTAGTTTTATTGAGTTTGATTGGATTACACTGAGTTTTCCTATCCTTTTGCTACATCACCTTTATAAAGTGATAATAATTATTTTAAGTTATTTAAGGTGGATGTTGAGGGAGGAAGAGAAGAGATAATGAGATCTTCAAAGGAAGTTTATTCCTTGAGAGTGATAAATATATCTAAACTTTCCTAACCCTATCTTTAACATTCCCATCTTTACCAGTAACACCATTGCAAAAAAGGTAATTGTATTTGTGCACTGGACTTCTAGTATAAGATAAGTCAGGGTTCTCCAGAGAAACATAACCAATAGGATTAATCTATCTATCATCTAACTATATCTATCTATCTATCATTTATCTATCTATCTATCTATCTATCTATCTATCTATCTATCTATCTATCTATCATCATCTATCATCTCCCTATCTATCTATCACCTATTGATCTACAAATTACATTTACATGGAAAGAGAAGGAGAGATTTATTTTAAGGAATTGGCTCTTGAGATTGTGAGGCCTGGTTAATCTGAAGTTTGCAGGCCAGGACAGCAGGATGAAAATTCTGGCAGGAATCAGTCTTACAGTCTTGAGTTGGAAGACAGTCTATAGGCAGAATTATTTCTTCTGGGACCTCAGTCTTTTCTTTTAAGGCCCTCCACTGATTGTATTAGGCCTATCCACTTTATGGAGGGTTAATCTGCTTTACTCTAAGTCTACTGATGTTAATGTTAATCACATTTGTAAAACACCTTCATAACAGCATCTAGACTGGTATTTGGCAATACAACTGGGTGCCATGGCCTAGCCAAGTTGACAGATAAAATTAACCATCACAATAATTAAAGGAATAAAATTATTACTTACTTTCCAAATAATGAAAATCAAATCAAATGACTTGCCCAAGAAACAGAATCTAAATTTTCAGATATATTAGCTCACAAAATAGATCTTTATTCAATAATGTTTATTATTTCAGCAATAGAATCAAATACTAACTTGCTCTGGTGTGACACAATTGCTTAAAAACCTCTATATTTTCTTTTCTCCCCAGCTTTAATGAGGTGATGATTTTATATATAATTACTACAATCAAAACACTCTTATATTTTCTTGATACAAAATTTTAAGCTTAAAGTTAATGTCAAATAATATCTCTTAAAGTAGTCATTTGTTTATTAAATATAATTACTTTTCTTCTATTGTAAATGTTTGTTGAAACCAGTGCAAATATAATTCTATAATGCCATAGTAGTTACTCATTAAAATGCAAATGGCAAGTAGGCTTATTTTTACCTTACTTGGCCAGAGGAAGATAAAGCTATTGAAAAAGACAAATGTAAAATTTACAGAGAATGAAAAGGTTTAAAAAAATCCAGGGACCAACATTGAAAGGGTGGAACTATTTAAACAGAAAACCAGTTACTAATGTCCAAATCAGAGTGTTTTTATTTGGTATTTAAAAATATTTTGGTTTTCTCTGTTTTATTTCATAAGGAATTATGAAATAAGTGGATTAAAGAATATTATAACAATCAGCTAAATTACCTCTGCCTAATTGGAGAGAATTGGTAAGCTTTGCCACCTCTTTACCTGCCATGCTTATTGCGGGTATGCACATATGTACATGGTGTTGAGCAATACCTCATCTCAATCACTTGTCTGATATGTTGCATAAGTGTGTGGTGTTTAGAAGTTTAATAGGTGGCCTTTTAACTTATGATAATTATTTTAACCTCTCTTCTGTCTCAGGGCTCAAAGCATTTTTTCATTGTGTTGTCTTCTACGAGAGCACCTACACACACACCACAAATACACACATTCTCTAAGATTTCTCAAAATGCCTAGCATTATGACTTGTCACCTTTTAGGTTTTGCCATGGCACTTTTTTTTTCTTCTAGTTATATATAAAAAAAAAATCATAGAATTGTGAAATTTGGGGGTTGGGACCATCACTTCCCTCTGCCTCTTTGCATTTGAATCCCCTAGCACAGTTTCCAGCTAGACAATCACAATGTTTATAGAATGAATGTTAAATGTGCTACGACCTTCCGAACAAAGAATGAGCCTCTTCTACAGTTTTTACTTGTTTGTCTAAGCAAGATTGTCCTTATTGCCATTGGAGAAAGCCTGTCCTTTCTGTGCTCTGAAAGCCAGTGTACAGACTAGATTTGGGCCATTCTGAAGAAATGGAAGACCTCAGCCGACGGTATGACAGCTCTGCCCCTCTGGGCTTCCCTACTCAGTGTTCGTCTCTGGGCCATACCTCACTATGACTTGGAACATATGGGGGAAGTGCTGCGGAGTGCTTTCTCTGTATGCAGGGAAGAGGACACGGTTTAGTTCTTACCATAAAAACAATTCTTACCTTTAAAACCTCAGAGCAGCTTTCTTTTTTCAGAAAAAAATTTTCACCTGTTATATTTGACAATCTGGTAGATAATATCATACTTCGAAGGATCAAATACATATTTTTAAAAAATTTATCTTTATGGTTGAAAGTATTACAGGTGGAGCAAATATTAAAAAAAGAAAAAAATACAATACTCCGTGAAGGATAAAACTTAAAAAAAAAACCCAAACAAGTATAATGTGCTAAAAGAGATATAGGAATTAATCTAGCTCATCAGCTCTCTGGAGGCAACTGCTAAGTGGTGGGAACCTTAGGGCAGGAGAACTGGGACAGAGAATTCCAGCTCTGCATGCAAAAGCAGGCAAGCTACAAAACATCTCAGAACCTTACCTACATGACATTTTATTAGAGACATAAATGCCTATGAGCTTCAATTTTTAATGATAATTTTCTGAACCACTAATGAAGCCAGAGATCTCTTCATTCCCTGTCTTTTCTCTTAAGCTTTTCAACAGAAGACCTAGACATGTACTACACCTCGTCATGTAGAAGAGCTGCATCTAGTCCCTACTTCATAGCTCAGAAAACCGAGGCTTGGGAGGTGAAGCTGAAGGTCACAGTTACTTGAATTCATTGAATGTTCTCTTATGAGGAGCCTCTTCCTCTCCTTTCTAGGTGAAAACAAAGCAGTTCTTGGTTCTCTGCTGCTAATGCATTGCTGACCAGCAATTTATAGGAAATATATTCCCCATCTTCAGAATATTGCTTTATAAGAAATACACCCATATTATAAACTTTCAGACATGGGTGAATAAAATTGTACTCATGATCCTATGAAGTCAGCATTTTAGTTTCCTTTTTGTTTTTCTCCCCCAAATATGCTTTTTTTTTCCTTTTTAAAATCCTCACCCAAGCATATTTTTCCATTGACTTTAGAGAAAGGGAAAGACAGAGAGAGACATCAATATGAGAGAAAAAGATCAATTGGTTGCCTCCTGTACAAGCTCTGACCAGGGCTCAGGCCAGGGAGGAGCCTGTAACCAAGATAGGTGCCCTTGACCAGAATCAAACCCGAGACCCTTGGGTCCATAAGCCAACGCTCTATTTACTGAGCCAAACTAGCTACATAGGCTTTTTAATACTTTGTTTTTAAACAAAGTAACTCATGCCTATTATACAAATTTAAACAATACAGAGATTAATGTCAAAATTAATAAAATCCTACTATCCCTTTAAATTCTTTGCTTGACAGGTAACCAATGTTACAATAAATATGGTATTCTTCAACACCTATCTTGTATCCTTTTAGGAATAAATACTACATACAAATGTAAATCATCAATATGTATATATGTTTGAATATTTATAAATATATTCAAGCATACATGCATACATATATATGTACACATAAAAATTTCTCTTCATTTTTTTCTTCGTGTCTTTGTTTGTTCCTTCTTTCTTCCCTACCTTTCTCTTTCCCTTCCTCCCTTCCTTCCTGGTTCACAGCATATTTATAATATGGTTTTTTCACCAAGAAGTTAATAATCCATGAACTTAATAGTTTGCAATCTTGGCTGTTTGGAATCAACAAGGAGCTTTAAAAGTACTGGTGGGTCTGAATTAATTGTTCGAGATGAGGCCTGGGCAGCAAAATGTATCCCCCCCACCCTAGGCATTGTGAATCACTGCTTCACTATATTTAGACCTGACTCATTCTTATTAGTGACTATGTAATATTGTGATTGTACTAAATTTATTTACCTATTCTTTACTGATAAACATTCAGTTTATTTCCAGTATTTTGCTTTGCTAAAATTGTTTAAAAAAACATATATCCTTAGTTACTGATTCCTTTATTTCTATGAAATACAGGGTAAGGAAAAAGTAAGTTTACAGTTGTTTGAATGAAAAATAATACAATAATTGTAAGTAAATAATACAATAAGAAGAATAATTATTTTATATCAATTTTTATTCTTCATAATATTTCAATATTTTTTTATATTGATAATTTTTTATTGTTACCATTCCTAATAGCTACACACAATTCTATTCCAGTTCCACTATATTTATTCAGGCTTCAAAAACAAATGCCATTGTGATTTTGATGGGGAAAAAAACCCCTATAACTGCTATATTAAATAATGCTGTAATTAATATTTTCTTGCATTTAGTATTTTTCTTCCATAGTTTGGATGCTTAAGAAATCCCTACAAGTGAACTAATTGAATCAATAATATAAGTATTTTTTATGATTTGTGATAATTATTTCCTACGCCCTATTATAGTTTTTGGCCAGCCCATCAGTATAGAAAATTATGGGGAATATAACATTAGTATTTATAAAATAATATGTCCTCAGGAAAAAATCATATTGCAAAATTTAAAAAACTGTTTTAGTCACTTATTAGCTCTACTGTGAAGTAAGGGTTGGATTCTTCTTCAGATTATTTTAGTCAAATAAAAGCATTTTTGCATACTTACTGTGTGCACGTAACCCTCCTATGGGTTACCAGGGGTAAGACATATGAGGTTGTTGCTTTTAAATAAAATGCGAACTTGCCCAGTCCTCGTGACTCAGTGGTTGAGCATCATCCTATGATCCAGGAGGTCGAAGTCCAGGTCAGGCACATGCCTGGGGTTGCGGGCTCAGTAGGAGGCAGCCGAACAATGATTCTCTCTTATCACTGATGTTTCCAACTCTTTCTCCCCCTCCCTTCCTTTCTGAAATCAATAAAAATTATATTAAAAAAAGAAAATGCCAACTTAGTGGGAGAGAAAAGCCAAATATTTTCTTTTCTTTTACAGTTAAATTCCATATAAAAAGTATGAAAAGAAAGAAATAAGATTTGATTGTGTCAGGAAAGTTTCATTAAAGTTATTGGTCTTTGAGAGACTTGAAAAACAAATAATACTTAAATAGTAATGAGGTGAAGAGAGTGCATTTGATTAGAGGGTATGTTTTTTGAGCAGAAGAAACAATAAATAGAGACAAAGATTTTGAAAGTAAGTAGGTGAGGTAGCATGGTTGAAGCATAGTAACTTGCTTGGCTGCTGAAAAGAATGCATAGGGGTAAAGAAAGGATGTCATCATGGGAAAATTAATGTGCAGCAGACTGTTGCAGGCATTGAATGTACATTTAATTTGATAAGAAGAGTGAAACAATGAATGATTTTATCTGGGAGCTGTGTTTTGAATATTAATTTGGTGGTATCTATGGATTAGACTAACATGAAAAGAACCAGCTAACTAGTGGCTAGGGATTTTGGGCAACTTATTTATTCTTGTAAAGCTCACTCATCTCATCTGCAAGACTGGACAGTCATGCCTATGTCAGGGTGTGGTTGTGGTTAAATAGAATGGTGGATATAACGTGTCTGGAATGGCTCCTGATGCACGGTGGGTATATTGTAACAATTATTGTTGAATTGGTCTTAATTATAAATGTTCTAAAAAGAAATAAGCAATTCAGATAGGTATGCAGAATCACTTCAGTTAGTTCCATTCCTATAACAGTGAAGCTAAATTAGCTTTCATTCTACGTCCTTCCCATCAAGGTCCCTTGGAAAACTCAGTGGATGGATGCACTAAACCAAACCAGAGTGACTGAATTTATCTTCTTGGGACTTACTGATAACTGCGTACTGAAGGTATTATTTTTCATGGCATTCTCAGCCATATATGTGCTAACTCTTTGGGGGAACATTCTCATCATGGTCACCATCATCTTTACTGAACATCTCCATAACCCTATGTATTTCTTCCTGAGCAACCTGTCGTTTATTGACATCTGCCACTCATCTGTCACTGTACCCAAGATGCTAGAGGGTTTCCTTTTAAAGAGAAAGACCATTTCCTTTGACAACTGCATTGCACAGCTTTTTTTCCTCCATTTGTTTGCCTGTGCTGAGATCTTCCTGCTGACCATTATGGCCTATGATCGTTACAAAGCCATCTGCACGCCATTACACTACACTAATGTAATGAATATGAGGGTCTGCATACAGCTTGTCATTGTTCTCTGGTTGGGGGGTACTGTTCACTCTCTGGTGCAGACTTTCTTGACCATTCGTCTGCCTTACTGTGGCCCCAACATTATTGACAGCTACTTCTGTGATGTGCCTCCTGTCATCAAGCTGGCCTGTACAGATACACATCTCACAGGAATGCTGATGGTGTCCAATAGTGGAACCATCTCCCTTACCTGTTTCCTGGCTTTGGTCACCTCCTACACAGTCATCTTGGTTTCTCTTAGAAAACAGTCAGCTGAAGGGCGGTGGAAAGCCCTGTCTACCTGCTCAGCTCACTTCATGGTGGTTGCCTTCTTCTTTGGACCATGTATCTTCATCTATACTCGGCCCGATACCAGCTTCTCCCTTGACAAGGTGGTATCTGTCTTTTACACAGTGATCACTCCTTTACTGAATCCCCTCATTTACAGTTTGAGGAATGAGGAAGTGAAAAGTGCCATCAAACATCTCAGACAAAGACAAGTTTTTTTTGTGAAATCATGTACATGATGGTCTTGGGAATGCACATATAATTATGGCCAAATCTTAAGTGAGAGAGCAAAAATAAAGAAACAAAGTCATTAGGTGACTTTGTGGCGTGCAGCAGTGCAGACTTGTGCATGAAAGAGAGGGACATGTTAACTATTACTCAAATAAAGATCATGGTGGAACATGTAAGGAAAAAGAATGTGGAAAAGTTTAAAGAAGGTTTCTGATTTCACCAATAAAAGAACATAATTTGGGCACAGACTCATTTTTAGGAACAGGTTATAATTGAGAGTGAACCTACTTTCTTGATTTGTACTGTTCTGCGAGTTACTGACTCTGGGAAGCTATACACTGCACCTGTGTTTTATACATTACACTGGTTTCAATCTTGATCTCAAATGCAGGGTGTTTCAAGAAATGTATATGTACTTTAACAGCTGATAATTCAAATCTATTGAAAATGAAATTTATTTTACCAAACACTGTTTTTATAATTATTCAAAGTGTGTGTATACATATTTTTGGGCACTCTATTTATTTCAGTGTGTTTAAGCCTTTATTTATTTACATTGAATTAAATTTTGCTATTTTTGAGTGATTCTCGACCAAACTTATGGATCTTGGTTGTAGAGAACATTTTGTAACTTGATTCCAAAGGCAAGGGAAATCAAGGCAAAAACAAATGAATGGGACTACATAAAACTAAAAAGCTCCTGTACAGCTAAAGAAACTGACAACAAAAAAAGGAGCAGTCAACAACATGGAACATAGTTGCAAACAGTAGCTCCGACAAAGGTTTAATTTCCAAAATATATAAAGAACGCATAAAACTCAACACCAAACAAACAAACAGTCCAATCAAAAAATGGGTAAAGTATCTGAAAATACACTTCTCTCAAGAAGACATAAGAACAGCCAATAGATATATGAAAAGATGTTCAACCTCACTAGCAATTTAGGGAAATGTAAATCAAAACCACAATGAGATATCACCTCACACCTGTAAGAATGGCCATTATCAGCAAGACAAGCAATAACAGGTGCTGGAGAGGTTGTGGAAAAATGGGAACCCTCATTCACTGCTGGTGGGAATGTAGAATGGTACAACCACTATGGAAAGCAGCGTGGCAGTTCCTCAAAAAACTAAGAATAGAGAAACCATACAACCCAGCAATCCCTTTCCTGGGTATATATCCCAAAACCTCAAAAAACATGCATTCATAAAAATACATATACTCCTATGTTCATTGCAGCATTATTCATGATGGCCAAGACATGGAAACAAACAAAATGTCCTGTGATAGAGGACTGGATAAAGAAGACGTGAAACATACACACAATGGCATACTACTCAGCCATAAGAAAGGATGAAATACTGCCATGTGCAACAACATGGGTGGACCTTGAGAACATTATGCTAAGTGAAATAAATCAGTCAGAAAAACCTAAGAATTATGATTTCACTCATATGTGGGATATGCAACTGAAACTCAGGAACATAAACAGCAGTGTGGTGGTTGCCAGATTGAAGAGGGTCCTAATATATGGACTTTGGGTCCATATTTGACTTTGGGAGATGGGCACACAGTATAATATACAGATCTTGTAACATAGAAACCCACAGCTGAAACCTATATAATCTAATTAACCAATGTCACGCCAATAAATTAAAAAAAAAACAACAACAACTCAGCTCTTAGGGGGAAAATGTGATTTTCTTATTATTTCTAATATTCTTTGTATTTTTATTTTGACAACATCAAGGTGGATATGTATAGAGTACATACTTTATTTTATTTTTATTTTTTCACCTCCCACCATGTTCCTTTGGTTGCACATCAGCCAGTTATGCACAAAGTCGAGAAGAATCTGTAGGGGAGCAGGAGGCGGCCCGGGAGCAGGTGCAGGTCCAGGAGCCGCTGAGGACACCAGGGACAGCGCAGGGCGGAGGCGCCATGCAGAAGGTGGTCGGGCCTCAACCGAGGACAGGTGCGGCCCCTCAGGTCCCTGTCCCTGAAGTGGACTCTCACAGAGCTGGACACCAGGAAGCACAGCTGGGTCTACAGCTTCCTGGGGCTGGGATGGGGGCCCAGCAGTGCAGCCAGGGGGAGGGAAGCTGGGCCTCCCTAGGCTTGCTGGGCGGTGGCCCTGGAAGGAGGTGCCCTCACTCCTCTGCCCGAAGGGCCCTCCACAGTGCTGACCCCGCTCTGTGCAGCCTAACGGGAGGGTCAGGGCCTGCTGTAAAGGGGAGCTGTTCAGGGAGGGGGAAGGCAGGAACCTCCTCACCAGCCCTTACAGGGCCGCCTGGTCTGGGGGCTGCATCTCTGTTAGAACCACATGAGCCCGCTGGGATGCGCAGGAAGCAGGACAGGGAGGGCCACGCCAGGCTCCTGGGGGACCTGTCCTCTCTCAGAGGGCGCTGTGGCTCCCCCTCTCGGGCAGCTCCTCCTCCTGCTTCTCGGCCTCCAGGAAGGCCAGCTCCTCGGCCTCTTTCTTCTGGTTCTGAGCCTCGTACTGCAGCCTGTTCTTGATGATGCGCTGGCCAAGGAGGTCCGTGCTGAGGTCGCTCCCGCGGCCGATCTGACAGAAGATGCCTCCTTTCTTGGTCTCCGATCGGAGCCATCCTTGTCAGGCATAATTTCTGTCTTCCCGTGACACACCAGATCCACCTTAAAGTGGTCCAGGAGCTCTGCGGTGACCTAGAACGGCCTCCGCCCCTTCCACCCCCCATCATCACCTCCGACACGCACCAGCACGCCTGTGCAGGTTCCTGATGGGTAGCTCTTGCCCTTGCAGTGGTTGACCTCCTGGTCAGAGGGCAGGCCGGCCATGACTTGGGCCTCTCCGCCAGGCCACGCACCTTCGCCAGAAGTCCACGTGCCCGATGTGGAATAGGTCGAAGGCGCCCGCCACGTAGATGACAGTCTCCTCCTGCTGGGACTCCTTCCCAGAGGCAAACTGGGTGATCTTCCCGGAGGTTTGCAGAAACTCCCCGTTCTCCGAGGACGTCTCCTGGCTGCTGTGATGGGTCGCGGTCCTCTGCAGCCTGCGGCCCCCAAGGCCTGTGGTGGACACGCCCCGGTGCCTGCTTCACTTCCTCGTAGTGTCTGGCATCTGCAGGAAAGGTAGCGTCATTGCCAGGGACACAGAAGTCGCAGCTGTACCTGTCCAGCGTCTCCAGCGCGGTGACTAGACGGCCGCCGGCACTACTGCGTCCACCCACTTGATGGCCTGCATCACCTTGTACCTCGCCTTGTGCTTGGAGATCTCATCGGTGTGCACGCCCACAATGAGGTAGTTAGTACCCCCTGGCCCGTGCCCGGTGCAGCTGGTTCCAGTGGCCGTAATTTACCCCGTCAGGCAGCCGTCACACCTACTCCCGGGGCCCCCTGCTTGGCGCTGCCCGCCAGCCGGTGCTGGTTTCGGATCATGTCACTAAGACAGCGGCTCGGCAGGGATGGGGTCCCAAATTCCGAGCAGCCGCCTCCGCCCTGCCCTGCCCTGTGCACGCGCCCTAAAGTACATATTTTAAAATAAACATTATCAAGATAAAATTTAATTACACAAAAGACACCCATTTTAATTGTAAGTGTTGGCCAATTTTTACAAAGGCACATATACACCAATGTAACCACCTCCCTAATTAAGATATAGGATATTTCCAATATCTCCAAAAGTTTCTTCAGCCTCTTCCTAGCCAGTCCCTCTATTCCAATGTAAGCATTCAAGGATCTGATTTTTATCACTATAAATTAGATTTGTCTTTTCTAGAGTTTCATATAAATTACATCATACAGTATGTACTCTTCTGTTCCTTTACTTTTTGCTTTGCATATTGTTTCTGAGGCTGATCCATGTCTTTATGGTATCAGCAGTTGGTTCATTTTTATTTTTTTTTAAAATTAAATCTTTATTATTCAGATTATTACATTTGTTTCTCTTTTTTCCCCTCCATAGTACCCCTCCACCCAGCTCCCACCCCTCCCTCTGTCCTCAGCTCACTCCCATTGATCTCATCCATAGGTGTATGATTTTGTCCAGTCTCTCCCTGTACACCCCTCACCCCTTTCCCCCTGAGAATTATCAGTCCACTCCCTTTCCGTGCTCCTGATTCTATTATATTCACCAGTTTATTCTGTTGATCAAATTTTTAATTCACTTAATTTTTAGATTTATTTGTTGATAGACATGTATTTGTTG
>PVJN01035798.1:0-21867 GCA_004026805.1 Lasiurus borealis | reverse complement strand
ACTAAGACATATAATTAAGTTTTAAAAGAAGAGAAGTAAAGAAAAAAATTAAAAATGTTTGAAAGGAATATAAAGCAGCTATATACAAAGGATTGGAAATCAATATAATATTAGATTTCTTAACAATGGCCTTGGAAATTGGGAAATAATAGATCAAGAATTTCCAAATTCTGATTAATAATGATTTCCAGGTAATAATTTTATACCCATTCAAATTATAGATCAAATATATAGAAGAATCTGTTCTTTTTCACATTTGAAATTTCTCTAAAAGCTGAGGGATAGTGTGTTCCACCTAAAATAATCAAACCAAAAGACAGAAAATAAGGAAGCGGTTTAGCAAAGAATAGAGGCATAGGTAATCTCAAGAATGGTTTTGATGGACAGAGACTTTACTTGGGGTAGTGAACACACAATACAGTGTACAAATGATGTGTTATAGAAAAATAGATGATAGATAGATAGATATATAGATAGATAGATAGATAGATAGATAGATAGATAGATAGATGATAGAATGGTTTTGAAGGAAAGTGCCTGGATGATAGCTAAAATCTTGGCCTAGAGAGTAACTAAGATAGACTGAAGAAGGGAAATAGGTATTTGAAAAATCTGAATAGAGAATACCCAGGAAAACTGTGGAAACAAAGGAATAACAGATTCATTTGTGAGGAAAATAGTTGTGAAATGATTTCTAGAGTTCTGTGTAGAGTGTGAAGTAATTTATATCTAAAAAACTAAGCAAATAAAAAAATAACATAATTAACTCCAGGAAAACATAAATTCAGGTAACTGAGAAAAATAATCAAAGTATACTATTTGACTCAGTAGGTAACTTATAAGTACTAATGAGATTGTGACCTATCAATGAATAAGTAGTTATAATATAAATAATGAAAGTTTAATTAAATCTGAGATCTGACTTTATTGGAAGAGTTGGGAAAGATAGCACAAAACAATGAGAAAATAATTAACAAGATGGCAATGGTAATTCCTGCTTCTTTTTAAAATTAATTTATTTATTGTTTAAGGTAGTACATTATGTCTCCTTCCTCCTGCCATTGATTTCCCCCAGCCTCTCTTACACCCAGCCCCCACACTTGCCCTCACCCCTCTTCACCCTGGGCAGTGTCTTGTGTCTATTGCTGGTGCTTATATTCATGCATACGAATCCTTCAGTTCATCTCTTACCCACACCCCACCTCACCTACCTTCCCCCTGTACACTGAGAGTCTGTTCAATGCTCCTTTGTTTCTATTTTTGTTCAACAGTTTGTAATGCTCTTTATTATCCATAAATGAGTGAGATCATGAGGTTTTTTCTTCTTTCACTGACTGGTTTATTTCACTTAGCATAATGCTCTCCAGTTCTGTCCATGCTGTTGCAAATGGTAAGAATTCCTTCTTTTTTACAGCAGCTTATTATCCCACTGTGTAGATGTACCAGTTTTCTAATCAGTTGTCTGCTGCTGAGCATTTAGGCTGTTTCCAAATCTTAACTATGGTAAATTGTGCTGCTATGAATATAGGGTTCCATATATCCTTTCTGATTAGTGTTTCTAGTTTCCTGTGATATATTCTTAGAAGTGGGATTACTGGGTCAACAAGAAGAAAAAACTCTGCTAAACATTTACACACCCAATATAGGAGCACCTAATTACATAAAAAAACTCCTGGAAAATATTAAGGGAGAGGTTGACAGCAATACAATCATAGTAGGAGACTTTAATACTCCACTGTCACCACTGGACAAATCCTCTAAACAAAAAAATCAGAAAAGAAACATCAATCCTAAATGACTCACTAGACCAGATGGAATTAATTGACATCTTCAGAACATTTCACCCTAAGCCACAGAATATACAATCTTCTCCAGTGCACATAGGTCATTTTCAAAGATAGAACATGTGTTGGGTCATAGGAAAAGTCTCTTCAAATTCAAGAAGATAGAAATCATATCAAGCATTTTCTCAGATCACAGTGGCATAAAACTGGAAATCAACTGTAATAAAAACAATACAAAGAAAACAAACACATGGAGACTAAACAGCATGGTATTAAACAATGACTTGTTAACCAAAGAGATCAAGGAAGAAATAAAAAACATCTTGACAACAAATGACAATGACAATACCACAATAAAAAATTTATGGTACACAGTGAAAGCAGTCTTGAGAGGGAAGTTCATAGCTTTACAAGCCTATTGCAAAAAAACAGGAAATAATGCTAATAAATTTCCTAACCCTACAACTCAAAGAGCTAGAAGGAGAGCAACAAGAAAAGCCCAATGTATGCAGAAGGAAAGAAATAATAAATGTCAGAGCGGAGATAAACAACATTGAGACCAAAGAAACAATTCAAAACATCAATAAAACTAAGAACTGGTTCTTTGAAAGGATAAACAAGATTGATGGACCTCTAGCCAGGCTCACCAAAAAGCAAAGTCACTAATTATCTGAGAGATTCAAATCAAAACAACAATGTGATAGCATCTCATACCTGTCAGAATGGCAATCATCAACAAATCAACAAATGACAAGTGTTGGTGAGGGTGTGGAGAAAAAGGAACCCTCATGCACTGCTGGTTCAGAATGCAGACTGGTGCAGCCACTGTGGAGAACAGTATGGAGTTTCCTCAAAAAACTAAAAATGGAACTCCCATATGACCCAGCAATCTCACACTTAGGAATATATCCTAAGAAATTACAAACATAATCAGAAAGGATTTATGCACCTCTATGTTCCTAGCAGCACAATTTACAATAGCTATAATTTGGAAACAGCCTAGGTGCCCATCAGCAGATGAATAGATCAGAAAACTATGGTACATCTACATAGTGGAATTCTATGCTGCCATTAAAAAGAAGGAATTCTTACCATTTGCAGCAACCTGGATGGAACTGGAGAGCCTTATGCTAAGTGAAATAAGCCAGTCAATGAAGGAGAAGCATCACATGATCTCACTCATTTGTGGATAATAAAGAACATTATAAACTGATGAACAAAAGGATAGATACAGAGGCAGTAAAGCATCAAACAGACTGTCAATTTACAGCAGGAAGATAAAGGAGAGATAGGGTAGATAAGAGATCAACCAAAGGACTTGTATGCATGAATATAAGCATAACCAATGAACACAGACAATGGGGGTTTGGAGTATGTATGGGAGGGGGAGTAGGGGTAATGGGAAGATAGGTATACATGTAACAAACACAAAAAATAAAAATAAATAAAAAATAAAAGTGAGTAAATATGAACAAGACCATGATTATATCCATGTCAGTACTCTGATTGAAATATACTACAGTTTTGCAAGACATTATCATTAGAATAAACTGAGTAAGTGGGATACTGAATCTCTGTATTATTTTCTATAATTGTCAAATAATTAAAGACTAAAATTCCATTGATTACTTTCCAAAATCATGGACTTCCCTCTACTTCACCCCAGAGGTAACTCATGAAGTTTATGTGTATTCTTCTAGAATACATATAACAGCTGAAGAAATAGCCCTTTGATTTTAGACAAGCCTGGATTCAAATTCCTATTCTACCACTCAGTACTTTTAGAGGAGTAACTTAACTTCTTTGTGCCTTAGCTTTCTCTTCATTAACTGGGATGTAACAAAGGAAAGTTTAACAAGTTAATATATGCCAGTCTGGCCGAGACCGGCTTGGCTCAGTGGATAGAGCGTCGGCCTGTGGACTGAAAGGTTCCGGGTTCGATTCCGGTTGGGGGCATGTACCTTGCTTGCGGGCACATCTCCAGTGTGGGGTGTGCAGGAGGCGGCTGATCAATGTCTCTCTCTCATCGATGTTTCTGACTTTCTATCCCTCTCCCTTCCTCTCTGTGAAATATCAATAAAAAATATATTTAAAAAAAAATATATATATATATGCCAGTCTGTTAAAACAGTATTTGGCACGTGCCACATGCTAGATGCTATTTTTATTACACATATATCCTCAGAAAGCATACAGCATATTTTTCTTTGATGTTAATTGTTGTTTGTTTTCTGTACATGGTATCATGTTCCATATATCACTCTTTTACTTGGTTTTCCTCCCCACAACATCTTAGATTCCTTTCCATGTCACTAAATATCAAATGATTGTATTTGTCATTCTCACCATTCCATGGTTGACTATATTTAAATTGGCCACTACCCTATTGATGGAGACTTAGGTTGTTTCTAATGTTTGCTACCTAAATTCATATGATTGTGTCTCTGAGCTGTGATAAGAAATGGAATAGTTGGAGCATTGCATTTGTCTTCGATATTTTCAGATAATTTGTTAAGGCTTAGTGCTGTTTATATAAACTTTATGACCCCCAGCAATTGTTTGAAAATTCTCCTTGCCACTTTTTAAAAAATTACTTGATAGAGGTACAGTTTACCTATTTTAAAGTTCATCTGTTTATGTCAAATTACACAGATTTATGGACAGCACCATAATGCACTTTTGTATGAATTGCATTGTGTCCTCCAAAGAAGATATGTTGATGGTCTTAACCCTAGTGATAATTCATTTCTTTTTTTTAATGATGAATAATATGCCATGGTCTGGATGTACCAGTTTATTTATACATTCACTGGCTGAAGGACACAGACCTTCTATTGAGTTCGATGTCTCCATCTTACAGCTGAATGACTACAGCAGAGAATGAGCTGATGGCAGCATTCCAAAATTATTTGGAATTGAAGTAGATCCTCCCAATGATCCAAGGTCCCACCAATGTACCACATAGTTCTCTGAGACCACAATACCCATTGTATTAAGACACTAAAGAAGCAGAACTGATTTGCTGGGGATGCTGGCAATATCTCTGTTATAATTGCGATGAGTTCCATCTGCCCCCAAAGCCTGCCCCCTTTCCTTAGATGTGTGTTTTAGGAAGATCAAATCTGGGAAGTACATCTCACTTACTTACCCTCACTTACTTCTAAGGAGAATAGTGAGTAAGCACCTGATTTAACCGGGTTTTTGAAGACCCCATTTGGCAAGCACAAATGGGGGGTGGGGGAGGGATGTGGATATCAGAATACTTGGTCTTGTTTTGCTAAAGCCTGAAATAAACAGAACTTAAATACTATTTGAAAGGGGTTTATTTTTTCTTTTCTGGACTGAGCCTTGAATGAAAGGAGATTTTTTTTTTCTCTGCCTTCTCAAAAGACACCAGGTAAAGCAGAAGCAAACATGCATTCTCTACAGCCAGCCAGCCATGACATCAGAATATTCTCCAACCTGCACCTGAACCAAACCTGCATTTCATACAGTGGGAGGCTCTCATCTAAATTAGGCCTCAGACATGGAACTGTTCTAGTCAATTCAGAAAGGCAACAGGAAGCATGGCCACCGGGTCTTTCTCCCTCTCTGCTAAGTCATTGTGGTGGTGTTGTTTTAATATGTTTTATTGATTTCAGAGAGAAGAGGGGAGAGGGAGAGAGGAACATCAATGATGAGAGAGAACAATTGATCAGCTGGCCGTGTCCTACACACCCTCTACTGGGGATTAAACCCAAAAGGGGACATGTGTCCTGATCAAGAATTGAACCATAATCTCCTGGTACGTGGATTGATGCTCAACTACTGAGCCATACTGGTCACGCATTGTGACAAGTTTTGCTTCTCTGCATATTGGTGGTTGGGTCTTTACATCTTTCTGTGTCTCTTTTCTTCTCCTTCTTTCTCTCTACCCTTCTGTCTGTGATCTTTCTCCCTCTTCCACTGCCTCCTCCTGAAATCTTACAACACAAAGTCACATGTCTGAGCCCAGATTCTGCAGCAGATAGCTTCAGAGATCACCTCCCATCTCTGTGAATCAGTCTTCTCCTCTGTCAGACATGCATAGAGGAGTGTCTGGCATATATATGGCTTGTTATAATCATTTCCCACACTTGTGTAGCCAGATTTCCAGGCAGTTTCTGGGACCAGTAAAGAGTTATAGTAGATTAGAAAAGAAGACTTTGTGCGGGGAGGGGAAGACTTCATGGGCAGAGGAAAACAGAGACCAAAACCCAGGTTAGTGCTCTTGCCTGTATAGTGTTTTCTCACATCTTTTGCTAGAAGCAGTGTAAAATATCTCCTAAGACCCTGGTCAGCAAACTGCGGCTCACGAGCTACATGCAGCTCTTTGGCCCCTTGAGTGTGGCTCTTTCACAAAATACCATGGCCTGGGCGAGTCTATTTTGAAGAAGTAGCATTAGAAGAAGTTTAAATTTAAAAAAAAAATTGTCTGTTCAATCATTATACTGTTGATATTTGGCTCTGTTGACTAATGAGTTTGCCGACCATTGTCCTAAGACAACGTTAGGTAGAACACAAAAGAGAAGGGGAAAGCAGGGGAGAATAAAGGTGAGGGTGGAAAGAAAGAGTCAGTGAGAGAGATGACAAAAGGAAGAGAAGGCGAGAGAAGGAGAGGAGGGAAAAGAGGTTGTATGAGATTTACTGAAGACATGCCTCAGTGTTTTCTGCTGAATAGAATAAGAAAGATCAACTTGCATTTTTGGAGAAAACGATGACCTGGCCCACATTATTGCTCTTCACAAAGGGGCACCAAATGCAAGCCTTCTGTCTGCTCAATTCAGTTTTAGCACAATTCATTGTACTGCTGCAGGTCTCAGTTGCCAGCTGAGGAGCTGCCTTTGTAGGCAACAGTGAAACTCCACACAGCAGAGATTTGCCTCCTTAGCAACTGAAAGCTGTTAGGCTAAAGAAAAGCAAATAGAGCACATGGTGTTACAGAGTTAAAGCATCGAGATATTGAAGCATTTAATGTGAAAGTAACAAACAAAACAAACCCAGGCCATGCCATCTGCAGTCCTCCTGCATCAGTATAGTTACTCAGATGGCTGCCTGCTGGGAAGGTTCCAAGCCAGTGGTTGTTAAGCTGAGCTGTGTGCGGTAATCACCTGAGAGCTTTAAGAAGAATCTCAGTGCCCAGGTGGTCCCCTAGGCTGATTAAGTGGAAGGACTTGGGCATTGGTATTTTGAAAGCTCCCTGGGAGACTCTAGCCAAGGTGGACAACCTCTGACCTTTCATAACTAAGTGAGCTGAGTCACAGCATTTTCGAACTGGGTAACCTGACTACAGGTAAGATGGCTCAAGAAATGACTGCACCTGTTGGGTAATTAAGGTACCAACTCAGGAACTACCAGAGAACCATTTGAAGCCCATTGTTTTTGGAAAAGTGATGCAGTTTCATCGGATAATATTCTTCAAGAGCAGCTACCTCATTCCCTGACATTTGGTTTGTCCCAAGTGTTTGCCGTCCCTGGTTTGCTGGTGTCTGTTAATGGCCATCTGCTGCCTGTGCTTGTGGCGGAGAGGAGCCATGTGCTGCCAGTGAAGTGTGCGGCAGGACAGCTTCCCTACCTGCCATCCTCTAGGACAGAGGGGTCAAGCACCCACGATGCACCTGCTGTGTCTTGGGTTGTATGTTGGGGTCCTAAGCCTCCCACCCCAGTGCTTTAGAACTTGACCTTAGTTGGAAATGAAATCATTGCAGTAATTAGTTATGATAAAATTGTATTGGAGGAGGATGGAACCCTGATTCAGTATGACTGATGTCTTATAAAAAGGGAAATTTGGATATAGAGACATGCACACAGAGAAAACAATATGCAAAGCTGAAGGCCAAGATCGGGTGATGAATCTACAAGCCATGGGAAGCCAGAGATTGCTCACAAACTGCCAGAAGCTAGAGGAGAAGCATGGGAAAGAGCCTTCCCTGACAGCCCTCAGAAGGAACCAACCTAGCTGACACCTTGATCTCACATTTCAGGACATTCTGTTGTTTAAGTCACCCAGTGTGTGGTTCAGTGTTACAGCAGCCCCAGTACCACTATATAGTAGCCCAGCCTGGGAGAGCAGTTCTGCCCACTGACTGCAGCACATGGAGGGTGTTGGGGCTGGGAGAAGGTGGCCCTGAACCAACCAGCTGTCCCAGCTCTAAACCAATCAGGATAGTGGTGGCTCTCCACCCATTCTCATGTACTAGATCATTGCTAAGGGGACTAGAATGTCTTAAGTGGGGCTTGCTTCATGGACATATATATGACAGGACCCCACACTTAGAAGAGGTCCCTGCTTGTCTCTGGTGCCACCATCTTGAAATTCTTAATACTGTTTGAACAAGGGCCCAATGCTTGCACTGCTCCCTGCAAATTGTGTAGCCAGCCCTGCCCCTAAGCCTCCCCCCAACTTTCCCTCCTTCAGTCAAATCTCATCTACCTCCTCCTAAGAATTTACAGTCAGTTAACTACCCCCTTTTGAATTTCCAATGATGTTATGAACTCTTTTTAATAATAGTGTTCGGGTCATTTGTTGGGACTTGGGGCAGGAGGGGATGGCAGAAGGGGACTGTGTGGGCCATCCAAGTAGAATATTCCTATTTGAGTAGGACTCTCACATTTATTAAACTATTAGTCCTATTAAAAAACTATGGCTGAAGGGAGGAGCAGCAAATTATGAAAGACTATTTAACTTTGGGAAATGGCAGTCGAGTTTTGGGGTCAGGTGACCAAGTGTGGCCAAGAAATGTGGAGGGAGTGTTGAGCCCCTCAGGATGCTGTCTCTGTGGACTTCCTATTAGCATAATGCTTTGCTGACTGATCACTGCATTCACAGCTCTCCTTGAAACGCTGGCATGGATTCCTGATGCTCTTAGGATGCTGTGACAAGTTGGGTTACTGTTCCCACAACTTTCCTTCCTCCCTGAATTAGAAATCATACATTCATGCCCTTTGCCATGGGCCTTTGCAGTGCAACCCATTTTAGGCAAAGTGACCTTCCCTGAACCATTGGTTCTGGGTTGGCCAGGTGACTTTCCTTGGCTGATGGAACTGTCAGAGTGCCAGTTCCCAGCTGAGGCGTTAAGAAACATTATGTGTTTCCTCTCCTCTTCTAGCCTGTCTGCCATCTGCCATGAGGAAAACCTGTCCCATGTAGTTGTTGGTCCGAAAAGAATGAGACAGGTGGAGCTGACCCAATGCCCAGCCTAGATTCCCTCCTAGCTGAGCCCGACCAAGCCCAGAAACCTCACAGCTTCTGCAGGGATTCAGAAGCAAAACTTAAATGCTTGTTTTTGCAGCCCAGGGACCCTGGGAGGTCTTTGTTATGCAGAATTACTACAGCAAAGCCAACTGATACAACAGGAGGTAATTTCTTTAACTGGGCTGCCATAGCCTTTCCTGGCCCGTGGCTGCTCCTCCTTTACTCAGCTTGCCTCCTCTTCCCTCCATCCCCTTCTCTGGCCACTACATGTTCAGTTCTTTTATTCTTCAAAGGTGCCATGGTCTTGCTTGGCTTTGAACCAATAACACATTCTCTCCCTCCACCACTACCCCGGTGCCCACTCCTCTTTCCCCAGCTACCTTTTACTCATTCTATAGCTCTCTATCGAAATGTCCCCTGTACCAGTAAATCTTTCTTAAGGCTCGCTAGGAAATGCTAATGGCTTTTCCATGCTCCTGTTGCACCGTGTGCTTCTGCTATCCAAGCGTTTGTCACGGTGCATTGTCATCACTGGTATGGCCAGGGAATATACTGAGATGATTATTTGTATTTCATTTTCACTGATGTGGAAGGACCAGAAAAAAAAAAAAAAGATAAATGGCAATGAATAGCAACCCTTTGCTTTCCTCAATCATTCTCCACTTCTCTCCCCTCCCCGCCAATCCCCAAAAGTCTATAGAGGCCTTTGTTTCAGTGTCATTTATCAAACAAAACCAGAATCTGTTTTTACTGCCTCTTGTGAAAATCCAAAGCCATTCTGGTGTCAGCCAGAAGGAGAATGGTGCGTGAAGAGATGGCCCTGGGATGGATCTGTGAGAGAAAGATCAAGGATGAGTAGGGGTCCCATGAATGGGGCCTGTTTTCAGCACAAGACCTTAGAGGTCCAGTGCAACTAATAGCATGCAGGAGGCAGCCAGTCAATGATTCTCTCTCATCATTGATGTTTCTATCTCTCTCTTCCTTTTCCTTCCTCTCTGAAATTAATAAAATATATTTTTTTAAAAACACACACAAAAACATCTCACAAATGTATTATCTCAGTTTCCAGGATTCTGAACAGGACATACCCAGGCTCTCTGTTCGGACTCACAAAGCTGAAATCAAGGCCTTTGCAAAGTTCCACATTAAGGGAGAGAGCCCTAATAATGTCTGAAAGTGAATTACCTGCAGACGTGACTGGGACTGGGAATGGAACTTAATTTGATTTACAGAAAATAAATCTTTGCTATTTCTCATATTTAGGTTTTAAATTTACATTCACTACACTTAAATCCTCTGTCTTGCCTGGTGGACCATAAGTTTTTAGAAGCAGGATACGTATTCCTGTTTGCTTATTGTTAAGAGCTTAACAATCTGCAGACCCTAACACAATGCCTGGAACATGCAGAGAGGGAATCAATAAATGAGCGAATGCCTGTTAAGTGCTCAATAAATTACTGAACTAAACTGAATCATTCTCATAAGCACCATGTGATCTACTCAAGGTGGATCTCACATGACCATTTTAGAGAGGATGAAACCAGGTATGGGAAGTTTAGTTAACATGTTCAGTGCACATAAATAGGAGCAGCAGAGCTAGAACATTTCCATTATATTCAGAAAAAAAAGATTATTTCTTTCTATTTGGAACATGGCCCTGAAATGTAATACTATGACACATCCTAAATTTAATGACTCATACTTTTATCTTCTATGATCAAGGTGGGGCATGTGTAATGAATTAGTAGTCCTCATAAGATAGGATTTTATGTGGAGGTCCCGGATGCTAAAGTCGAGTAGAGCCCAGGTGATGTGGTTCAGTGGTTGAGCGTCAACCTATAAACCAGGAGATCATTGTTTGATTCCAGGTCAGGGCACATGCCTGGGTGGTGGGCTCCATCCCCAGTAGGGGGCCTGAAGGAGGCAGCCTTAATGATCCTCACTCATCATTGACGTTTCTATCCCTCTCTCCCTCTCTGAAATGAATAAAAATATATTTTAAAAAACAAAATAAAGTTGCATAGCATTTAAAACTGCAATTCCCAGATTTTCCAAATGATTACTTCACTTTTATTAGGAGCACAAGCTAAATCAATCCCAAGGGCCCACAGAATAAGGTGGTTTTCCTCAGGCAGGCTTCACTCAATTCCTCTTTTAGGTTTTCTGTTACCTAAATGAGGTATTCGTTCAGTGAGCAGAAATCTTGGCTGTGGGTTATGTTTCCGATAAATCATGTAACTACTCCACTAATTCTTGCCTCAGGGTCTTTGCACATTCTGTGATGTTGAGCTGGAATGTTCTTCTACCTTCCCATGGTTCCATCTTTATCATTCTTCAGTTCTTGCTTAAATATCAGTCCTCAAAGAGGTCTTCCCAGAGACCCTGTCTGAAGGCATACCTCCTCATTAATAAATCCCTAGAACTCCATGCCATACATACCACTTTTCATAATTTTCAATTATATATTAATTTGTTTGTTAGTTTGCTTGTTATCTCCCACTAGATTACATGCTTCATAAGGATAACTAGCAATGTGATTTGTCAATGTTAACTCTAACAGTGCCTGGACTATAATAGAATGGAGTTCTATTCCTTAATGAACAAAAAAAAAAAATCAATGAAATTCCTTGGACCATTCAGCAAGCATCAACTGAGCACCAATTATGTGCACCAGATGCTGGGAATACTAAGTTATGCTAGATCTGGGTCCTTCCTTCAAGGTGCTCACAGTCCAGTGAAGATGCCTGCAAAGGTATACCCTAAATGGTTCATGCTTCACCTGGCTTAACACAAACATCTACACTGAAGTGGCTCTTTGTCCCTGCTAAGGCACTATAGGATATTGCCCTCCTCTAAGATTCCTCTCAGGCATGTCCTGTGAGTCCTCAGGAATGCTTTACATGTATTCCAAGAGTGATCCACTCATGTTCTCACCACCAACCTCCTGGATAAGTTGCCATGTCACTCTCTGCACTACTGTTCTGGTGGCTTTCACAGCTGTGTGCCTTTCATGGCTGTGTGGCTTTCTGGCCTTGTTATGGAGTTTGCCACTTCACTGCTGCACAACAGACTTGCCAGGGTGGGTCCTCCAGCACAGAATAGAGGAGGCTGCTTGTGTACTTTGGAGTTAGGTGGTATCTAGTTAAAATTCAGGTTATGGCCCTGCTGGTGTGGCTCAGTGGTTGAGTGTCAACTTATGAACTAGGAGGTCACGGTTCAATTCCCCATCAAGACACATGTCCAGGTTGTGGGCTGGATCCCCAATGTAGGGGGTATAGGAGGCAGCCAATCAATGATTCTCTCTCATCATTGATGGTTATATCTCTCTTTCCTTCTCCCTTCCTCTCTGAAATCAATAAAAATACATTTAAAAACAACAACAACAAAATGTTCAGATTCTGATTCAGTAGGCCTGGGGTGATGGTGACCCTTCTAGTCCATGGATCACACTTTGAGTAGTGAGAATGTAGAGGATGTTTGTAGTGGGCCCAGTAAATGCTCAATCCATTTTAGCTGTTATGATTTTCATGCCTATAAGGTACCTGACACAGGGGCTGTGAGTTTGCCAGTGCTTCAAAGTGTAGCAGACACTGTCTGTCACCTGCCCACCTGTGTCAGAACTCACCTCTACATGCCCCAAACTTCTAGCAAGATTGGCCCTCCTATCAGGCAGACCATAGATGCTGGAAGGTAAATGTTCCCTAGAATAAATATCAACCAGTGATTAAACAGGAAACTGGAAAATCCGTGTGCCATCTCCTTTGCCTTCTAGTGGAATAACTTTCAGACATGTATTTTATTAGAGGCCCAGTGCACGGATTTCTGCACTAGCTGAGTCCCTTGGCCTGGCCTGTGCCCTCTCAAAATCCAGGACCCCTTGGGGAATGTTGGAGAACTGGTTTCAGCCTGATCTCCACAGGCCTAGCCAAAAGACCCCACTGGTGCGTGAATCTGTGTACCTGGCCTCTAGTATGCATATAAGATCTTTGGTTAATCTCCACCCCCACCCCCCACTCCCGCTTCCCTCTAAGATTCATCAGGTAGTTCCATGTTTCCATGCCCGTGGTTTCTGCTTCTGCATTGAGTGTCTGCCTCCTGGTGGTCAGTGTGCTTAGGAATTTATATATATAGATATAGGATCCCAAGATTCCTCAGAGAACAAAGGACCAAGCACCCAGATTAGTGTCCTGCTTGATGATGCCTCATTTATTGGTTTTCTTCTCCTCCCCATCTCACTCCCCTCTGCTCTCCCTCCCCAACCTGGTGTTGCCAGCAACCACCTCCCATGTAAACTCTTTTCACTCAAATCCTTGCCTCTGGAGGAATCTAAATCAACACTAAAGGCTCATTGCCTCTTGGGCTGTTAAATACAAAATGGAGAATGGACTTGAAAATTCTCTGAGCAGATAAAACCAGTTAGTCCATAAGCAAAAACAAATCTAGCTTATTTTATGAACATAAGTGAAACATAACTTAGGTTGTGTATCATAAATGCCTCTGATAATTGTAAAAGAAACTTCATTCATCTTCCTAAAAATAGCATAAGAATCACTTCTTTGTCTATTTTTTATTGAACTGTATTTTACATATGACAATGAGTACGACATGTTGATTTGATGTGTTTATATATTATAATATGATTGCTACTGTAGCTTTAACCAACACTTCCTTCACATCATATAATTATCATTTCTTTTTTTGTGGTAAGAATAATTAAGATTTAGTCTCTTAGCCAGGTTGAAGTCTATATTACAATATTGTTGTCTATAATCACTCTGCTGTTCATTAGATTCCCAGGACTTCCTTAGCTACTAGCTGCAAGTTTGTTCTCTTCAGCAACATCTCTCCTATGGTGAGGGAATAAGATAATCACTTTAACCAATCCCCTGTCGTTTGGAACCCCCACTGCAATAACCAATCATTGTAAAGGTTAAACCACTTTCTCATATTTGCCTGAGCTTCCTATCAGGTTTGGGTAAGAATGATAAAACAGTTCTCAGAACTCTAAACTTTAAAACTGATAGGCTCTCGTTGGTTTGCTCAGTGGATAGAGCTTCGGCCTGCAGACTGAAAGGTCCCAGGTTTGATTTTAAAAAAATATATTTTTTAAAATATATTTGATTGATTTTTTTATAGAGAGGAAGGAAGAGGGATAGAGAGTTAGAAACTGATGAAAAAGAGACATCGATCAGCTGCCTCCTGCACAACTTCTGGGGATGTGCCTGCAACCAAGGTACATGCCCTTGACAGGAATCAAACCTGGGACCTTTCAGTCTGCAGGCGGAAGCTCTATCCACTGAGCAAACCAACGAGAGCCTATCAGTTTTAAAATTTAGAGTTCTGAGAACTGTTTTATCATTCTTACCCAAGGACATACTTAGAGAGTAGAGGGAAAGAGAGAAAGAGAGAAACTAGAGAAACCAAATGAGCCACTTTGGCCAGCCCAGACTGTTTTTATATGCACAATAGACTCTTACTAAATACTATTTATAGATTTGGTCATTTTAATTTTTCTATTTCTGGATTTTTCACAGGGCCAAATCATCATAACATAAAAATCACAATTTTTTTCAGAAGGACTAATTTTGATCATGGAGGCCACATCAAGACACCACCCACCGAGTCTGTCTGGGGGTTTCAGCCACAGTTTTCCTCCCCATCCCAATGGTAAATAAAGGTGCAGTTGCTGCCAGGATACTCCCCAATGCTTACAAGTGAAAAATTCCAAGGAGCCTCACTCCATGTCTAAACACATCAGTTTGCCTGTTCCCACTGAATCTCCTAAGGATTAAAGAGAATTTATTGAGTGCCTGTACCAGTTAATCTTCTAAGCTATTTATGTACATTAACTTGCATAATCCTTGTAATAACCTTATGAGTTAGATGCAGTTATCAGCTTCATTTTACAGATGAGAAAACTAAGACACAGATAGGTTAAGGAACTTTCCCAAGATCACACAGCTAGACACAAAGGAACCAGGATTCAAATTGCCAAGCTGGTTTCAGAGCCATAGCCTTCCAAGCACACTGGAGCTGAAAGACTGAGCAGGCCCACACATGTTACTGCTATTTTCTATGAAGATCTTGTTGGGGATTAAATGTTTGTATCCAATTTTCCTCAACCCCCTAAACTCCTACGTTGAATTCCTAAACCCAGTGTGACTGAATTTGGAGACAGGGATCTGTGAGGAGGCAGTGAAGGTTAAATGAGGTCATAAGGGTTAGGTCTTAATCCCATAGGCTTGGTGCCCTTGTAAGAAGAGGAAGAGACACCAGACATTCTTCTCTCAACCATGCGAGAAGAGGTCTTACCAGAAACCAAATTAGCCAGCCTCTAGAACTCTGAAAAAATAAATTTCTGGTGTTTAAGTCTGTAGATTTTGTTATATCTGCTCCAGCAGACTAATACAGACTCTGACCTTCAGTGCTTCCCAAGGTTTCCTGAGTTCCCCTGTCAAAGCATGTCCCATGTCCATTGTCTCACACCCTGTTATGTGACCAGAAATAAACTAAAATAAAATTCAATTGCCGCCGAGACCGGTTTGGCTCAGTGGATAGAGCGCTGGCCTGCGGACTGAAAGGTCCCAGGTTCGATTCTGGTCGGGGGCATGTACCTTGCTTGCGGGCACATCTCCAGTGTGGGGTGTGCAGGAGGCAGCTGATCAATGTCTCTCTCTCATCAATGTTTCTGACTTTCTATCACTCTCCCTTCCTCTCTGTGAAAAATCAATAAAATATATTTAAAAAAAAAGTTATGTTAAAAAAAATTCAATTGCCTTTTAGGACCTGATTTTTAAAAATAATGTATTTTTTTTCTGATTACAATCATAATTTGGGTTCAGCTCAGGCATGTAGTGAATGAATGAATGAATGAATGAATGATTGGATGAATGAGTGACTGCAGGACCCAAAGTGAGGGTGCGTCCCTTGTGAAATGCACTATTAGTAGCAAGCATGCTGATCTCATGTGGAATATTATCCTTGATCACTATTGTGTTGACACTTTCCAAACACTGAACTGGAAGAGGAGATAGTAATTAAAAAGCAGCACTTAATCATAGTATTAGATGGTGCAGGTACAGTCATCATACACACCTTCCACAGGAAAAGAAGCATGTTATTAGCATTAAATCATCTTCTGAGTAGGTTGTATAAGGAACTGAGGACAGAATGGTGCCTTCCTATTTCAGGGTCTAGAGTGACGCTCTTGAAAAAAAAAATGGATTGAGAAATAAGAAACCCAATTTTGTGGATGAGGATTCTGGTACCAGCTAGCTGGGCATACTTGGGTAAGTCACTTTATCTCTATGGGCCTCAGTTTCCTCCCATGTAAAGGAAGAGCCATAAAGCTAGTGGTTCCTCTGACTTTCCTTTGACCCCACCAGGCCAGGCTTTCTCTAAAACAACAATATATTGAAAGAGCAAATTACTCAACAGAGAAGCACACCTTGTAAATGACAGCTTTATGATTCAAAGTCAGTCTTTCTTTACCCTCAATCCATGCACTTCTGCTTTTATTTTATTTATGTCATTCTGGCACCACCTGGCATTCCCTTCTTCACTTAGCAATAACTGTCCATATATTTTGCAATTTTGTAAGAGTCACTATCGAAATTTGCTTTCCAGACTCAGACCCAGAGTACTCTTTTCTTCCCTGATCCTGGAAGACTTTCTAGCCAGTATTCTGCTGCCCCATTCTTTTCTCTCAGTACTTATCCATGCCCCTCAAAGTCCTACAATACCTTAGAATATAGTGGGGCATGACTATGTCTGTTGGGAAGGCTATATGACTTAGTAAAAGTCATCAGTTGGATTTTAGAACCAAACACATATAGGTCTTCTAACTTCATCACTTTCTCAGTGTGTGACTTTTCACACACCATTTTTTTTATTACTAAGCCATAATTTGTTTTTATACAAAAAGGAAACAATGATGCTATTGTCAATACTGTTGGTTGTCTAACTGTCATTTCATCTTTGTTGGTAGCAGAGTTACCAACAGATAATTAGAGTCCTGCCCCAGGGATGAATGTTTATCTCTTGATTGATCATAATAATCTTATTCCCATTTGTCAGTGACTGCTTTGGGTTTTAGGTTAGGCTATAGGACTATTTTTGGACTATGGGATATAAAGGGAAATCTCCTGGAGAATGCTGGAAATAGATTTCCCTCCCAAACAATAAGAGAGAGACTTGAGAAATGGGTGAGCCCATCTTCTTTCCTTTTTAAGTTTAGGCATTATTGTGTGATTTTGTGATGATGGTAGTCATATTGCAATCATGAGAGGAAAGCTGACAAAATGACAGGAAAGCTACACATAGTCCTGACAGTGTTTATATGCTGAATATGCTCTACCTGAAACCATTTATCTTTAGATGTCTTATTGTATGAGAAATAAAAGTCTCTGTTAAGTCATTTTTGTACTTTTGTGGGATCTGAGTGTTACACTATGTTGTATACTCTTTAACTAAAGTAACACATATTTAGAATACAAAATTAGGTGTGAAAATGCATATTTACTTAGAATTAAAAAGAAATTCAGAGAAGATTCCAAATTTTAAAAGCTGATAGATGCCAAAACATCAAGAAGTATTTTAAAATAATAATTTTTATTAATAATAATGAACCTCTATAATATTTTTATTCTTATATGTTCAAGCTGCATATGATAATTTTTAAAATTGTGTAAGAGAAAGAATAAATAATTCTGACTTTTTCTATCATGCTTGATAAAATATTAATGTTATTATTGATAGTTTAGAAAATTTCCTTTCAGTTGCACAACTCATTAGTACTAGCAATGTAAATTTTTAGGATTCTTATCAAATTTGGGTGAAGTTCTGATGTGTTTGTTTCATATACTAGTATGAGTTGTATGCTTTAGAAGAATTTTCCGCAGACTATCTTCTGGGTCCATATATTTCACAGCTAATTTCTCCTCTGTTGCCTACATTTCTTCTGTTCCTATTGCAATACCACCTCTAGTCCTGATGTTTTGTGGTATTTTTGTTTGTTTTTAATCCTCACCCAAGGATATTTTTCTATTGATTTTTAGATAAAGTGGAAGAGAGAAGGAAAGATAGAGAAATATTGATGTGAGAGAAAAATATCAATTGGTTGCCTCCTGCACATGCCCTGACCAAGGAGGAGCCTGTAACCCAGGTATGTCCCCTGGATCAGGATCGAACCCTGGACCCTTTGGCCCTCACGCCAATGCTCAATCCACTGAGTCAAACCAGCTAGAGTTTGGTCCTGATGTTTTATATCAAGATACCAGGTGAATCTGCACAGTAGTGGCAGGAATATTGCTGGAAGCCACCCCTATTCTGGGCCCGTTGGAGTAACTTAACTACATATAGAAATGACTGAAAACCACATCAAATCCCATCCTAATATATTATTGTAGCTAAATTTCTAACCCTCAATCACCAAATGCTCCCAGGCTCTTTAATACCAACCAACAAGAGGGAAGGTGTGACAGAGTTAGCAGACTCACACCATTGCAATTTAACCTGCTTTACTTTTGCAAATTTTCAATATATGTAACCACATCAGCACATTACCCGTTCCTTAGAAAAAGTCCATGTGAGTGATGGGGCCCTGAAACTTCAGCTTTGTTTACTTCACATGAAATATCTCCTCATCTGATCACAGACACACCATGTTTATACAAACCCATAATATCAATAAAGTGCTGAGCACAATCTCTGGCACATGGTGAGTTTTGGAATATGGTCACCGCTAAGATGTTCTTAGCAGGATTAGTGTTCTTTAAGATGGTACCTTCCACAGGACTTTTGTTTTTCTTCCTGAATGTGTTTTCATTGTTGTCATCAAAGGACTGAAGCCCTTGACTTACACTTTTCCACCTCTGGTTGGACACAATTTAAAGATTGTTTTCCAATAAGAAATTTGTCTACGAGAGAGCTGTAGTTTTCAGGGATTAAACATGCCTGAAAAGAGTGAACATTTCTATAATTCCAGTGACCAGATATCAAAGTGACATCTTCCTAATCAGTATTTAATAAATGACATCTTTGTCCTAAAATTGGCATGCTATACTTAGTCACCATCACCAAGAGACATCTGCCCAATAAGACAACAGTACTTTTTGTAAATGATACTTCATCTCTTTATTTCAGCAGCTAAACACCTTCTGGAACAACAAACATCCACCTTTGGAAACAAAGATGAAAATTTGGGTGCCTTAAGAGATATGAACTGTCTAAAATTACCAACGGTGCTAATTAACTGGAACACACAATTAGAACCTATAGTTCAAAAAATATGCAGGAAAAATAGAGTGTTTGTTAGCAATGAGAAGATAAGCTGGCTGTTTTAAGAATGCTAAATTGATGATAAGGATGTACTGTTAAATCTAAATAAACAAATCTTGTCAGGTCATGCTGAATTAGATCATTTGTTCGCTTAAAGAGCTAGCGTTTAAATTCCTTTTCACTGATAAAAAATTATGAATAAACCTGGTGGAAAGGATACTATCTGTGGGAAGGAAACTGAAAGTGACTATAACTTCATTTCTGCTTGACTAACAATTATTTTTCCTGTCAAATACACTTTAATTTAACGAAAGCAACGAGCATTAGTGTTCTTGAATTAAAACCAGAATGAGTTGCTGAGAGAGAGAGAGAGAGAGAGAGAGAGAGAGAGAGAGAGAGAGAGATGCTGATGATCTTACCTGGTACATGTGCTGGTGTTCTTCTAGGAGAGAGGCAAGTGAAAAGGTGGAATTTTATATAAAGGACAAAGTTTCAAAGTCTGGAAATTGGTATTTTCATTCCAAATCAATCATTAACTCACTGGATGATTTTAGTGATATTACCTAACTAATCTGAATAAGGTCAATAATAATTCATAACACCTTACCTCAGGAATAATTTTAGAACACTTTGTAAGCCAGAAGGTGCTACATAAAATAAAAGTGGCAATGCCGGGAGAGGATGAAGAGGAGGAACCCAGATTATTAGACTCTGCTAGAAGCTCAGCCACTAATCTGGTGGTAATCAAGAGCAAACAACTTAACTGCTCCTCTTCAAAAACAGATGAATCAATGGTCAGATGAAATAATGTATGGAATTAGTCAATTCACCAGAGTGTATTAGCAGCCCAAAATAACAATGAGTTAAACATAAAGATGAGACCCATGGCAAGCATTCCAGGCTAGTGTGGTCTCTCTGCTCCATGATGTCATCCAGAGACTGAGGATTCCCCTTTCTTATTGCTCTGCCATCCCCAGGCTATTCTTATTTGCATCAACAAAGATGGTTAAACAGCACATTTGAATTTCAAGCAGCAAGACAAATTAAGGGAAATAAGGGGAATTCAGACATATCCCTTTTCTTTAAGAATACAATCCATAAATTGCACATGTTACTGCTATTCACGTTTCATAGTCTGAAACTTAGGAATATGGCTATCCATAGTTTCAAGACACACTAGGTCATATGGACTTTATTCTAGGAGGGTACAAGTCCATCTAAAATGCAGGGGATTCTTTGCCAGGAAGAAGAAAAAGAGCTCACATAGGAAGATACCAAACTGAGACTGCCACAGTATCCAAACTTCTTAGCATATATGAGTGGCCAATACTGTAGTTGTTATTATCTATTATTCAAGTTGTGAAAAAAAATATTTGATAGGAAGATCCCAGTTAATCCTCTCTCCTTAAGTCTGGTCTGGTGCAATGCTCTTCATCTTTTTGACTAGTTCCACCCTGTGTACACACAAGGCCTCTTCTCTGCTGTAAGTACAGAAAGGGGCAATTTTTTTAAGAGATCTACAAGTGGACTACATTAGATATTCTTTTGGGTTATCAACCATAAAGTCCCTCATTCTCTAGTCAGTTAGAAGTGATATCAATCCTGGAAAATCTTATTGGACTGTCTGCCCATGCTGAAATATTTGACCCCTGCTATCTATCTATCTATCTATCTATCTATCTATCTATCTAATCTATCTATCTCTACCTACCTACCTTCATATCTATGTCTTTCTACTTTTTCACAAATAATATCTTTGACTTTTATCATTATGAGACTTAAAATAATGGTTTGACAAGGCACTTCCTGTTGCAAAGTTCTGAAGTGCTTTGAGATTGACCATAGTCATATTAAGCTCTTTAATATAGGATCTGTCAGAGGAAGCCTTACCATTGGGCTGGATAGCTAAGAGGAAGATGTCCATTTGAGATGACAAACTTGTCCCAGTTTCCTGGGATGCTCCAGGTTTTAGCACTGGATCCCAAGATCCCCCTCAGTCCTAGGAAATCTGGGATGGTTTTTCATCCATCTCAGAGAGTCCTTTGGGAATGAGACTGAATAGAAGTTTCAGGAGAACCAGTTGATATCTAGAGTGTCAGAGATAGAAGGGGCCTTATAAATATAGATGAAACCCTCAATTTGTAGTAAAAGTTATTGTACATAAGAAAGGGAAATAGATTTCCCATGTTTATACCATTCCTTAAGTGTAGCATAATTTTCAGAGGACTAAGAAGGAGGCCATTTTCCAAGCATACCTCCATCATGGGTTTGTCCAGCATAGCCTTCTCTTCTGCTTAATCAAAAATTCCATTCATAGCTTTGTTGAGGTATTATACCAGGAATCCCCAAACAATGGAGGGGACTTACCAGTAGAACTCAAAGATTTCCAAAGCCTCTTTTGTTCTTTCTTTCTTTTCTCTTTTATCTTTCCTGTATTAATTGGAGCTCTGTTAGTTACATATGAAAGAAACCTAACTCAAACTGGTTTCAACAGTATGGTGGTTATAAGACGGTAGGGGGTGGGAGGTAGTAAAGGGTAAAGGGGACCAAATATATAGTGATGGAAGATTCTGTAACGTTGGGTGGTGGACA
>PVJN01035797.1:0-22035 GCA_004026805.1 Lasiurus borealis | reverse complement strand
TTCAGGGCAAATCAGGTGGCCCCACCAGTGTACCAGGCCTCTATCCTATCTAATATGCAGATTGACCATCACTCCAACACACAAGATGACTACCCCCATGTGGTCAAACATGTCTGCCTTCTTCTGGACACAAGATAGCCACCATAAGATGGTCAGCAAGGGAGAGCAGTTGGGAGGGACCAGGTCTACAAGAGAGTGCAGTTGTGGACGATCAGGCCAGCAGGAGCGGGCGGTGAGGGGTGACCAGGCTGGCAAAGGAAAGAAATTGGGGGAGAACAGACCTGTAGGGAAGGGCAGTTGGGTGGGGGCAAGGCCTGAAGAGGAGGGCAGTTAGGGGTGACCAGGCCTGCAAGGGAGGGCAGTTAGGGGCAAACAGACTGGCAGGGGAGCAGTTTGGCACCAATCAGGCTGGCAGGGGTGTGGTTAGGGGTAATCAGGCTATCGGGCAGAAGCAGTTAGAAGCAATCAGGAAAGCAGGCAGGTAAGCAGTTGGGAGCCAGGTAAGCAGTTGGGAGCCAGCAGTTCTGGATTGTGAGAGGGATGTCCGACTGCCCATTTAGGTCCATTCCTACTGGGATCAGGCCTAATCGGGTGCTTGGATATTCGTCAATGGGTCCCCAATTGGAGAGGGTGCAGACTGGGCTGAGTGACACACCCCTGTGCACAAATTTCATGCACTGGGCTTCTATATATGAACTTTACTTTTTATTTATATTTTATAATATAGTTTTTACATATGGATGCTTTTTAAATACCTATTTTTGGCTTTTCTCCTAGATATAGTTTTTAATTCAAGGTCTTTAAAATTTGGTGCAATAAGAAAACTTAAGGTGATCACATTAGTATGTATTAGAACCCCAATTTAAAACAAACAAACAGATAAACATGCTTTCATCATAGCAGAATCTTTGCTCAGTTTCCATTAAGCATGTATGTGTAGGATTTATTTTGTGTAGGTTGATATATGTCCTCTGTCATTTTCAGCCTTTTGTCAAGAGTAGACCTGTCAGCACCCAGAATTGTTGCTGCTGTCATATTTTTGTTACTATACAATTTTGTTACATATAAATACAGTGTGGAGAGGTTTGAATGAGACAAAATATTTGATTAAGCTGTTGTCATTCTTTAGTCTACTACCTGAAGTTGGTTGATTGGTGATTCAGGAATTATTTTCCAGCTAGAAATGAACATTAATGAAAATATTTTGAGGCCTGATGGCTGAGAGGGTAGAAGAAGACACGTTGTTTGAAAGATGTTAATGCAAATAATACTCAAACTATGTATTTGGAATATTTATAGATTTTTTTTTCAAAAGACTCTTTAAACCTATCATTTGAAATACACATTTATTTTCTGATATGGAGTACCAGAGCCTTCAGGGAAGAGTGAGAATTGGTATTGATGATATCACATAAGTATTTTTGGAGTGAGAATGGCGTCTTTATGATACAGAGGAGTTTATGTTCCTACACACTGGAAGGAAGATTCTCTTTGAACTGCATAGTTGTTTGTTGTGAGGACAGTTCTTTGCATTGTAGGATGCTTAGCAGTATCCCTGGTACTTTCTTCCCACTCGTGACAACCAAAGTATTCAGATAATGTTAAATATATAGAACACTTTCTTTAACAAAATCAGATTTAGGTTGGGTAGGAAGAGAAGGATGTTTGTCAATTTTGTAAGGTGATTCTAAAAACGAGGTGGGAGTAAACAGGTAAAAAGACTAGTAATGAAGTTGGATTTTAGCTAACAGAAAT
This sequence comes from Lasiurus borealis, assembly GCA_004026805.1. Lineage (NCBI taxonomy): Eukaryota > Metazoa > Chordata > Mammalia > Chiroptera > Vespertilionidae > Lasiurus > Lasiurus borealis. The sequence goes on along the minus strand of PVJN01035797.1, from coordinate 20,280 downwards.
CATGAACTTATTTTCCTAAAAGGGGTAATTTGGATATTAGTGGAAGAATACAGGAATTGTGTTGGAATGATTAACAAGTGATGCTTATGAATATAATTGTAACAGCCAGCAAAAAATGTGCTATAATGAGGACATACAAATTATTTAATTGTACCCTGGAACAGCCTTTATTTACACGACACCCCGATAAAGATACTTATGCTTATTTTAGCAATAATAATTCTTAAAAAATAATAAGAAATTTTATTTTACACTTCATTAATTTATCCTTTTTATTCAAGAAATCAGTATTGTTAAATAGATGCACTTTATTTTAATATATTTATATTTATATAAAATGCACAAAATATGTTGGAATTGTATAATTCTTTTCCAGTAAATCTTTCTTTGCTAGACCCATTTGAGCTCCACATGTAGGTACATTTCTCTTTCAGGCCAGAGGGTTAGAAGTAGTTGTGACCTAATAAAAAAGTTTCAGCAGTTTTTAACACAGCAGCACAGATTCTAGTCTTAGATTAATTTCATATTCATCCTAATCTCTGGGCTTCTCTTTCTTTTAACACCAAATTATTGTGATTTGGTCTAGTGCTATAAGCTCTGGGTTTGAGCCTTTATTTTTATCTATAAACTGGATTCTCAAGCAGTGTTTGTGCTCTGCCTTGAGTATCTACAGTTAAACTTTACCTGTGACTAGATACAAAAATGTATGTCATACATTATTTCTTTGTCCTTTTCAGTTATTCATCTTTAAATTGAGACTAGCCTCTGGATATATGCTACTCTCTGTAATCATGCTCTGACATTTCACTGTTTTTACTTCCCAGAGATAAAGGTCTTTCTATATCTGCTTTATTTTATAGATTTTAAATATAATGGGGAATTTATGAGATTATACAAATTGAGTTTACATAGATATAATTACAGCTATATCTAGAAGAAGATTAGAATATTTGGAAATTAATTTTTACTTAAAGGGTTATTTTTAAAGACTATAGTAATTCTGAGTAATCCATAGTTATATAAAGCCTGATAAATTCTTACTACACTAAAAGCCAATTTGCTGTTATTGGTTTGTTCACTTTTTTAAGGTAAATTCTTGGAATGTTGACCCAATTTTTTTATCAAAGAACAATAAAATTATTATGAAATGTAAGAATGTCACATCATCTCATGAGGGATAAATAAAAATGAGTCATTTCTGTCAGCAATTGTGTGATATATATCTGATACTTAAGAACTTGACCTATGAAAGAGTGAGAGACAAATATAAGATAGTACTTGGAGGAAAGAGGTAAGAGTGTGAGAGAGATTAAGACAGGTGGTAACAAAGGGAGAATACCTACAGAAATGAGAAGTCAAGGAAGATGGTGCTAGCATGTATAATTACATTCTAAGGATGCTGATCCTCAAATCATCTAGTAAATGTGAGGCCAAATAATTTGAGATATAAATCACAGACCAATTAAGGCCATCTTTGAACATGCATAAATAAAATAAAATATACCGTATATTTGTAAATTTCACTACTGTCTGTCCAACACTTGACACAAAAACTAGTACATAGACATGACAAATATTTTTTAATTAATGAGTAAAATTTTTTAAATGATGAAAGACTGGCTTTTAAGAAAAAAAGCTTTTATGAGAAAATAAAGTTAATTTACAGATTTTGGTGGATTTTTCCTCTTTAGCTAGTATAATTAAATGCAAAATGTAAAAAATATAAGTAATATTTTTCTAAATCTACTTACAAGAATTCAAGGTGTGGGCTTAAAGGAGACACTAAATTTTTGAGCAGTTGTGTTAGGGTTAGTTTCAATTTTTAAATGAATACTCAAAATATGTTAAAAATGATTTCTTAAAACTATCAACTGCATTGTTATAAAATATTCAAATTGGTATTTCATATTTCAAAGTTTTATTTTTATTTCTAAAGTTGTTTGACACACTTTACCATGCTATATAATGCTAGATTATTTTTTAATGTTCAAGAATTACTTGAGATGGGCTAAGTTGTTCATGTTTATAGGTTTAGAAATTAGATATATTTTATGCCAGACGAAATTGAATTTATTTTCCTTATTCTTAGATCATCTGAATAGGTTTATTATTTTATTCCCTTTTTAAAAATTCCAAGGTTGGTAATACAGTTTAGACACATATGAAAATGTTGGGGTCCAGACATTCACAAAGTGAAATACTATAATTTTGCTTTCTGGTCCATAGAACATGCTTTTCCTATAAGAGTTTAAAGAAATGGATATTTTCTAGGAGAAAATGTATGCTTATCAAAAGTTAGAGCTATCTCCTCGAACAGCCTTCAAAGCTGTAAATAGACATGAAGTTTGGCCTCCCAGCAGGCTTAAATCAGAAATTGCAGACCAAATACAAATGTCAATAGCCTTCTGTCATAAGATTTGCTCATTACCTTTGTCCAGTTGCTCAATTTAGATATGAAGTATTATAAAATTCAAAGGTAAATGCTTAAAAAGTGCTAGCTTAAATATTTTTTGTTTAATGGAAATGAATTAGATTTTGGGTATTTGTTTATTTCAAACTGTGGGAGATTATGCAGTAAAGTGGGAGTCCTTATAAAATCAATTAAATTTTAAATTAAGTTTCACGATATTTTTATTTTACAATTCAAAACAAGCAAATAAATATCTCTTTGGAGTTGGAAAAAAGCAGTTAAAAGTATTAAGGAAATGTTTTTATCTGTTTTGTGTAAGGAAAGGAGCCATGTAAAACTTTTATGTCTTTGTTTTAATTTTTCATAATTGCTTATTGAATCCTTTAAATGAAAAAAAAAATAAAGCACAGGTTTCCTCTAAAATCTTACATCTTAGAAATCACTTTGTCCCTTTCACTATTCTTGCACAGCAGCCTTCTCTATTTCCCTCTCTCTTAAATTTTCCTGTTCTCTTGTTCTTTATAAGATCAGAAAAGCCTTGCATATGGTTAGGTACTTTGGTCAGAAAGTAAAACAAGCTGATATTAAATTCAAATGATTGTGCCTTTTTTATAAGCTTTGCTTTCTGGAGTACATTTGTGTGTGTGTGTGTGTGTGTGTGTGTGTGTGTGTGTGTGTGTGCGCGCGCGTGCGTGTGTGTATGTTTACCACTTTAGGATTTTTCTTTCTTAACTGGTAAGGTAGAGGTAGTAATAGAGACTTAAAAACAAACTAAGTTTAAAAAAATAGCAAATAAGGTAATGCATATAGAACATACTAAGCTAAGTGTTTGATGCATAGGAATCATTCAATAAGTGCTCATTAAACTTGTTATATTAAAGTATATATTAATATTATATGAAAATAAAACTTGTAAATTAAGGTGAAATTTCAAAGCCAAGAACAATATTTAGGTACCAATATCTACATACCCTAAAGTGAATTACTATACCATTTCCTCTGTAACTCATAGTGAAAAGTTTTTAAAAATCTATCTTTCCACCATTAGAGATTACCAGTTTCAACTAATATAAGTAATTAAGTTTGGAAGATTGTAAGTAATAGCATTTTCAGATGGAGAAGGGATAGTTTGGTGTAGGAGACAGTAAAGGAACAATTCAAAGGTTAAGTATGTGTTGATTATAAGGGTGGTAGGAGAGTCTGAAAGTAGGTGCCCTGAGGTAGGAGAGCAGAGGCAGAGATAAGGCTGTACCAGGAGAATCTCCACGAATTAGTGCCTCGGGGTCGAATGTGTGGGTTTCATATTCCAAATGTAGGCCATGATATAAGGAACTGTCCTGAAATCTTTTAGAAAGGTTGCTGCCAAAGCTTCATCAAGACTGAACCAATCATGAAAAACTACTCTCAGTTTAATCACCATGCTTGATGCTGGTGAGTCAGAAATAAGAGTGAATAGAAAATTGTGAGAAGAATTTGCACGCATATCCTTTTATACTGCAAGTTTCCAGGCTTTGAGCAGAATCAAAGTGATGGAGAAGTGCAAAGTTGAATGAATTTCGAGTTTTGGTTATTTTCTTGAACTAAATGTAAGATGCTATAACTAAAAAGGCATTGAAAAATAAGGTTTCCTGCCTGAGATTTCTTTGGAGAATGATAAAACTAGCTTGCAGAGACATTTTTGAATGGAGAACAGCAGAAAATTAAAATCAAATAAACACATACATAAATAAAATAAATGAATAATTAAAATCAAATTATTTCAATAAAATTACACTTAATATAATCAAATATGCCATTAACAGCTATGTGGCCTAGTTACAGGAGAGATACATTTATTGATGCCTTTTCAAGGCATAAATGCTAGCTATGGAAATTCACATCTTAAAATAGGAAAAGCACTATACCTCTTGATAAATACATATTTTATCATGGTGGTAATACTAATTACCTGAGTGATCTTGAGTAAGTTTTAGAGTATTTCTGGGTCTCATAATCCTTATCTGTTATATAGATTTATCTATAAATAATATAATCTCATATAAGTATTCAATAAGAAGCAAAAGTTGGCTGGACATACTAAGTATATTTAGAGGAGGAAAATTCACTGTGGCCTTGATTAGTTGGAAGAATTTTTTATGCCAAGACTACTATCATTTCTAATTTGTTCTCTTACAATTTTGCCAGGTACTAGAAAAATGTTGGTAAACAAGGACTAAAGTCCCTATACTCAGGAAACATAGTCTCCTCTAGGAGAAAAATGATTCCATAGTTAAAGTCATACTTTTTTACTTTGGAACATGCATTAGTCTAAGGCAGTGGTTCTCAACCTGTGGGTCGTGACCCCTTTGGGGCCGAACGACCCTTTCACAGGTGTCGCCTAAGACCATCGGAAAATGCAGATATTTACATCATGACGCATAACAGTAGCAAAATTTCATGGTTGGGGGTCACCTCTACATGAGGAACTGTATGCAAGGGTCGCGGCCTTAGGAAGGTTGAGAACCACTGGTCTAAGGGGCTCATTAAACATGACACTTCCCCCCATTATAAAAAAAAATATGTATTAGAAGAGACTTCCAACAAGAAATGTCATGTAAGCTGAGACCAAGGTTGAGTCAGTAGTGACCAAGATAAGAGATATTATTAGTTCAGGAGAAGACTCAAAGGGTTTGATGTTTTTAAGCATGTGAAATAAATTCAGTATGTACTGAAGCTCTAGGTTGGAGTGCTTAGAAAAAGGCTTGAGATGAATGTCAAGATTCTCTGGAAACATAATGTTGGTCCCTTGAGATTTGCTCAGAATTTTTGTTGTATTTAGGTATACTAGAGAAAACACCATTTGCAATAGAAATCCAAGTAAAGAAAGGATTAGTAAATAAGTACATATTTGCAAGGGGAATATGAGTAAAGAATGGCTTAGTGAATAAATGTAGACTTGAAAGTTGAGCTTTGTTTTATAACTGACTAAATGTTTTAGCTTGGTTTCATCATCATTTATCATGTAGAAACATTTCACTATTATGTGTTACATTTTGGATTTGATCTGGAGTATTACTCTCCTAGGAAAAACACAGAAATGCCAGTTCTTATCATCAAGGGTCCAATATTATATTAAGAGGATATTCAGTGACATTTAATCCTCTGGACAGGATGAATTCATAATTATTTCTTTAAGTCATTCAGTTTCACAAGTTTGCATCAGTTTCCTAAATATTCTTAGCCACCCTCATTTTAAAGATTTTATGTGGTATAGTATGTTACTTAATTTTTGGAAGCATCTTATTCATCTCTAAAATTACTTCCTAATGCAAAACGGTTTGCTCTCCATTAATCTCTCCCCCTGTTGTTCCATGTCTACTTGAGTGCCTCGCACAGTTCCTGGGTTTATTCAGTACTCAATAGATGGTATTAACAAAGATAATAAGGAGAAAGCTAATGACTGTGCCTGTTGGTGTTTCTCACATCAGTAGATTCCAACCCTCAGATAGAACTATTCATTTAATAGGTTTCTTTGACAGATGCTTTATGGAATTCAAGTTAAAACTGTTTTAACATGCCTTCATTTATTTGTAAATAAGGTAATTAGGGTATCATTACCCTTCCTATAGGTGATATATGCAATTATTGTCATTGATCTCATGGTTAGAGTAACCTACATCTCACTGATTATTATCATTTAGAGGCCTGGTGCATGAAATGTGTGCACTGGGGGTGTCCCTCAGCCCAGTTTGCACCCTCTCCAATCTGGGACCCCTTGGAGGATGTCCAACTGTCTGTTTAGGCCCGTTCTCTGCAGCAATCAGCCATCTCTCTCACAATCTGAGACTTCTGGGTCCTAACCGCTCGCCTGCCTGCCTGATTTCCCCTATCTACTTCTACCTGCCAGTGTGATTGCCCCTAACTGCTCCCCTGCCGGCCTGATCAATGCTTAACTGTCCTCTCCTGCCAACTGTCCTCCCAACTGCCCTCCCCTGCTGGCCTGTTCACCCCTAGTTGCCCTCCCCTGCTGGCCATGTTGTGGTGGCCATCTTGTGACAATGTGGGGGTGGCCATAATGTGATGACATGGGGCGGCCATCTTGTGATGACATGAGGGTATGAGGGCCACCTAGGCTTTTATTGGTATAGATTTGGTTTCCCTGCTTAGAACAGAGGATTCTTTCCTCAGTAATAATGTTAAATCTTCAGTCTATAGGGGCTTCCATACTTCCCTTAAGACACAAAGGCATACTATCTATGCCTTTAATAAATTTACAACTATGCTAAAAGCAATACTAGGTAAGGAGATTTATTAATATCCTAACTTACTTTTTAGATATTGATATATCTAGTCTCTAATAAAAAATCTTTACTAGAAGTTTGAATTTGCATGAAAATCCACCCAAATAGGGGCTCTATAAAAAGTTATCCATCCGGCAACTTCAAGATGAAAGTATCAAAGCAGTGGGATCCCTATATTTAAGTTAAAAGATTTTCTAGTCATTTTTATAGCTCTTTTAATTTTTTTTTTTTTAATATTCTTTGATGTTCCTTTCTTTGACCATTCTCCAACTTCAGGGACCATAATACATTGACTATTTTCTTTGACAAGAGCACTGACTTACTTTATTCTAGATACATGGTTCTTCTTGTTCATAGGTAATTTTCTGCCTACATTTGAGTGTATTGCAATATATATATATATATTCCTATATAATAAACAGCTAATATGCTAATTAGATCAAACAGCAGAATGACCATTTGGAAACCTTCTGGATGAAGCCAGGGCTGCAAGGGCTGGCCAGGACTGTGAGTGCTGAGCCCCTTGCATGAATTTTGTGCATTGAGCCTCTAGTTATATATATATATATATATATAAAAGGCTAATATGCAAAGTATCCCCTTGGGAGTTTGGGAGACTGGGAACTCGATTGCTCACTATGATGTGCCCTGACCACCAGGGGGCAGCACAGAATGAAGGGAGACCCCAACCAGCAGCCAGGAGGCCCTATTGGCCCTCATTGCCGGCCAGCCCAGGGTCCCTAGGCCTGGTCGGCAATGAGGGCCAATCTGTGGGGTGACCAGAAGGTCAATTGTGGGGGAGACTGCCTGGCACCACCTGCTCGATGGCCCTGCCTCCCCCCCCCCCGACCACCACTGGTCGTTTCCCTCTGTGAGAGGTGACTGGTGGGGCAACTGGAGGCAGTGTTGCCCACTTGCTGGACAGCCATGCCCCCTGATTGCCTCACTACCACCCGCTTGAGAGCCAGACCTGCCCCTCACTGCCACTGCTGATTGCCTCCCTCTGCAGGACAACCGGTGGGGTGATCAGGGGGCCGTTGACACCCACCTTGGCTAGCCTGGGAGCTGCGAGGTGGGGGCAAATGCCCCCTGTTGGTCAGTGTGCATCATAGTGACCAGTCATTCCTCCGGTTCTGCCATGTAGTCAATTTGCATATTAGGGTGTTTTTTTTTTAATATATATTTTTTATTTATTTTTTTTTGCAGAGAAAAAGGGAGAGGGATAGAGAGTTAGAAACATCGATGAGAGACATTGATCAGCCGCCTCCTGCACACCCCCTACTGGGGATGTGCCTGTAACCAGGATACATGCCCTTGGCTGGAATTGAACCTGGGACCTTTCAGTCCGCAGGCCGATGCTCTATCCATTGAGCCAAACCGGTTTCAGCTTAGGTTTTTATTATATAGTAATATATAATAGGTACATACACACATATATGCATATATATACATACATATGTATATAAACATACATATATATTTTCCTATATATAAATATATACTGTATGTGTGTATATACAAATATATATATATATATATATATATATATATATATGTAATCTGAAATAATTTTCCCAAGTCTACTTCAAAAAATTTTATTTTTTATGTATAAAATCTCTTCTTCTAGGCTTACGTTGAAATTTTTCTTTAAGTATTTGAAGCTTTTAAATCATTATGATTTCATTTTAGTAGTTTCTTCTTTTCCTCTTTTTTCTTCCCAATATGATAAAAATTTCATGATTATTATTTTGGTTATTCTGGTACTTTAACTCTGCTCTAATAACTTCTTTTGACACAAGCTAAAAAAAATGCACAAAGTTCTTTTATTATCTATTTATTTTGGAACATTAAGTTTATAATAACAGGACCTGAAATCCCCTCTCTTTAATGTACTCTCCACAGTACTTTGCAGTTACTGAAGGTATACTACTTGTGTTTGAGTGCTCTGGGTTGTCCATTTTTTATATACATTTTGAGCCATTTGGGAACTATGGAGTTATAAGAATTTAGATATTTTAAATTCCTCACCTGTTGATTTTCATTTTGATATTCCATTCAATTAGTGATTTTTAAAAAATATTTAATTCTTTGGAAAGAGATTAAAATATATGGTTCTAACCTTTAAGGAATTTAGAATCTCTGGAAGAGCAGTTACACAAAGAAATGCAAATAAATACGTACATTGTGGTAAAATAAAGTAAGATAATTATCATTAGTGAAGTACATATAAGTTTCAATGGCACATTAGTATAAATGAGCATCAGCATTTTCCAGGGGTAAATTAGGAAAGTTCTGTAAGAAATTATATTTTAACTCAACCATAAGTGATGATTAAGAGACTTCTTGTAGGACGAACAGAATGAGAGTATTCCAAGAAAAAGTAATGATGTGAAATGTGGAGAGGTAAGAGGATAAGATAAGTTTGAGGATTATCAGAATAATGGAGGGTAAGAATGGGCTACAGATGAAGAAGAATAAATAGGGCAGAAAGATTGGACCAAGCCCAGAAGTGTCTTGTGTGCAATGAAAAGGAATTCAGGGTATACCTGGTAAGACAACAGTTGTCATGTTGTATGTTCTTGAATATTTTGCCATAAAATGCTAGTACATATTCAGTAAGAAAGAGGTTTTAGAACCCAAAAAGCAAAATGAATATTGGGTTAAAAATAAACAGTGTCTTATTTCATATCTTCTTTAGTTCATTGTTATATAGTTCACATCAGGAATCTAAAAGGAATATAGAGGCGGAAACTGGTTTGGCTCGGTGGATAGAGCGTTGGCCTGTGGACTGAAAGATCCCAGTTTCGATTCTGGTCAAGGGCATGTATCTTGGTTGCAGGCACATCCCCAGAGGGGGCGTGCAGGAGGCGGCTGATTTATGTCTCTTTCTCATCGATGTTTCTAGCTCTCTGTCCCTCTCCTTTCCTCTCTGTAAAAAAATCAATAAAATATATTAAAAAATAAGATAAAAATAAAAGGAATATAGAGAAGAAATCAACTCTACCTAATCATTACCTCCTTTTTAGAGGCTTTCTAAGAGCCTGAAATTTAAATTAGATTTATAACAATTATCATAATATATAGTCATATTTATTTTATAATTTGTTTATTTTTAATGTTTTTTTTTACTTTATGTTATAATCAATTTAAAAGTTTGGCACTATGTTTATTTTGATTTATCATTATACTCAGAGAACCTGGTAGAATACTCAATATATACATTATGAAGAAATAAGGATATATTTGTAACAAATATCTTGGGAGAATTTTATAAGTTATAAGGGGAACCACTAAGGAATTTTGAAAAGAGAATGGAAAAATCAAATTTGTATTTCAGGCACGTCAAAGGGACTGCATTAAATAAGATGAACAAGACCAAGGGATCCTACTTCACTTGAGAGACATAATGGGTAGAGAACAGAAAAAAAAAGATAGATTTGAAGATCATTCAGAAAATTCAGTGGATTATGTATTGCCATTGAAACAAATAATCACAAATTTAGCAGTTTAAACAACACAAATTTGTTCTTGCAACTTTGTGGGTTAGAAATTTGATGAGTCAGTCTTCCTAAGCTAAAATCAAATTGTCAGTAGGGTTGTATTCCTTTCTCAAGGCTTTAGGGAAGAATCCATTTCCTTGCCCTTTTCACCTTTGGGAGGCTGTCCACACTTATTCACTTATAGATGCTTTCCTCCATCTTCAAGCCAGCAAAGTTGCATCTCTCTTATGCTTTTCTTCTGTAGTCACACATCTTCCTTAAGTCTCTCTTCTACTTTTAATGATCTTTATTATTACATTGGGCCACTGCATAATCCCGGATAGTCTTCTTATTTTAAGGTAAAATGATTAGCAACCTTAATTCCATCTGCAACCTTAAATTTCCTTTGCTACATAACATAGCATTTTCACAAATTTCTGGAATCAGGATATGAGCAGTTTAGGGGCCATTGTTCTGCCTACACGGTCCAGTTTGCAAGTTGAGAGATGAGGAATGAGTCAAGGATCCTAAGTTGTGCACCTGAGCAGATACTGGCTACCAGTAATTGAACTAGGGCAGTAGTTGGCAAACTGCGGCTCGCGAGCCACCACAGTTTGCCGCTCTGTTGTACTAATGAGTTTGCTGACCACTGACCTAGATTCTCAATTCCAATAATTAGAGGCTGTTGTTGTTCCTTGTGATTAAGCACCTGTCCCAATGGTGGGCAAATTCATTAGTCAACAGAGCAGCAAACCGCGGCTTGAGAGCCACATGTGGCTCACAAGCCGCAGTTTGCCGACCACTGAACTAAGGAAATCGGGATGATTATTACCTATTCCTGGGAAAATAACGAGCTCAGAAGCAGACATGTTAATTTTGAGGGGTGTTGAAGAATTTAATTGAGAGCATTTGACCCATAATCCAGACCCAGGCAATAGAGGCCCTTCACTTACACCCCTGTCCTTGGAATATCCTGTTCTACACACCATTTCCACAGTGGCAGTTATTCCAGGGACATAGGCTTGGGAGATGTAAGTGTTGTTGATAGCATCTGGATGGTTTATGTGACTAAACCAACTGAAGCCTCTGTATAAACTTAGGATTCCAAAGAGCAAGTGCGGAGATTTCATCCCACGACAAGCCTCCTATATAAATTTCCTTACTTATTAAACCTGCCACCTACCAGTATGAGTGGTCTTCCTCTTCAGTTTGCTCTTGCCCTCTGTATATAGGGGACAGTTTACAAACCAACAAGGGCATCATATGTTGGAAGCATGAGAGAAAGATTTATGCTGGAGATATTGTCTTGGAGATAGACAGCAAGTGAAATAATAGTAGACCATCCCCACCCCCCAAATGATAAATTTTATCTGAAAAGTATGAAGGCAGAGAAAACAAAAAGATTTCTGAAGAATTGGCAATTTTAGATTATATATTGAAATAAAGTCATTGAAGCAGGAGAAACTGCATGCTGACAAAATGAAATGTGATATCCTGGAAGTAGAAAAAAGACACTGGGTAAAAACTAAAGAAATCTGAATAAAGATAATGATAATAAATCAAAGAAGAAATAAGTTGTTTTAAATGCTTCTTATTCTTGGTCATTAAAATAAGGTCTCCATTGTGTTTATCTTTATAAAGAGCAACCAAAGACAGAAAGAATCTGGTCAATCAAATGTCTAAAAGTTTAGATTCTTTCCAAAATTATGTGGCATTGTCAGCAAATGCTATTCTTGGTCCTTATTTGAAACTATAAAGTTAACTCAGTAATTGGGATTTATTTTACTCACATGTAAGAATCCTTCTTGGAAAAAATAAATGCTACTTAGTCATTGAAAAGAGTGTATGGGTAGAACAAAGTATCTTTTTAAAAATCTTTATTGTTGAATGTATTACTTATGTTCCCTTTTCTCCCACCATTGACCCTTTCTAGCCAGCCCCACCCTCTGCCCCAGGCCTACAGTCTGTGTCCATGGGTTATACACACACACACACACACACACACACACACACACACACACACAAACACAAACACACACACACACGTTCTCTGGTTAATATCTTCTCACCTATCCCACCTTCCCTCTGAGATTTGACCTTATGTTCCCTGCTTCTGTGTCTCTGGATCTATTTTGTTCATTAGATTTCACATAATGAGTGAGATCTTGTGACAAATATGTTTCTCTGACTGGCTTATTTCGCTTAGCATAATACTCTCCAGGTTCCCCCATGCTGTCTCAGAGGGTAAGAGATCCTTTGTTTATTGCTGCATAGTATTCACTGGCATAAACGTACCACAGCTTTTTTATCTACTCATTTACTGATGGGCACTTGAGTTGTTTCCAGATCTTAGCTATTATAAATTGAGATGCTCTGAATAAAGGGGTGCATGCATTCTTTTAGATCGGTGTTTTGGGATTGTTAGAATATATTCATAGAAGTGGGATCACTGGGTTAGATAGCAGATCCATATTTAATTTTTTTGAGGAACCTCCAAACTGTTTTCCATACTGGATGCACCAGTCTGCATTGCCACCAGCAGTGTACTATGATTCCTTTTTCTCCACATCCTCATCAGCACTTGTCATTTGTTGATTTGTTGATGGTAGCCATTCTGACAGGTGTGAGGTGATACTTCATTGTCCTTTTAATTTGTATCTCTCTAATGATCACTGACTGAGCATTTTTTCATATGTCTCTTGGCCATCTGTATGTCCCCTTTGGAGAAGTATCTATTTAGCTCCTTTGCCCATTTTTTAAATTGGATTGTTTATATTTCTTTTGTTAACTTGTATGAGTCCCCAATATAATTTGGAGATTAACCCTTTATTGGATATATCATTGCCAAATATGTTCGTTCCCTTCTCATTATGTTGATGGTTTCCTTTGCTGTGCAGAGACTTTTTATTTTGATGAGCCCCATTTGTTTATTTTCTCCTTAGTTTCCCTTACCCTAGAAGATATATCCATAAGTATATTGTTATGAGAGATGTCTGAGACTTTGCTGCCTATGGTTTCTTCTAGGATTTTTATGGTTTCACAATTTACATTTAGGTATTTTATCCATTTTGAATTTATTCTTGTGTATTGTGGAACAAGATGGGATGTCCACTTTCACTACTCTTATTCAACACAGTATTAGCAGTGCTAGCTAGCTACAGTGAGCAGAAAAGAAGAAAACACAAAAATCATCCAAATTGGAAAGGAGTAAGTAAAATTCTCATTGTTTTCAGATGACATGATATTATACATAGAAAACTCTAAAGACTCCACCAGAAAACAACTAAATTTAATAAATGAATTTGGCAATGTAGCAGGATACAAAATCAACACTCAGAAATTGATGACATTTTTATATACCGATAAAGAATCCTCAGAAAGAGAAACTAAAAACAATCCTGTTTACCATTGAAAGAAAAAAAATTAAGATACTTAAAAATAAACTTAACCAAGGAAATAAAAGGCTTGTACTTGGAAAACTACAGGATGTTGAAAAAATAGATGGAGGAAGATAAAAAGAAGTGGAAGAATATATCATGTTCATGGGTGCGTAGAATTAACATCATTAAAATATCCATGCTACCCAAAGAAAACTATAAATTCAATGCAATTCCTATTAAAATACCAACAGCATCTTTCACAGAAGTAAAAAAAAAATATTCCAAAAATTTATATAGAACCAAAACAGACTCTGAGTAGCTGCAGAAATCTTGAAAAAAGAAGAAAAAAGTTGGATGGATTACAATATCTGATATCAAGTTACACTACAAACCCATGTAATCAAAACAGCCCGGTACTAACAGAAAACCAGACATAGATTAATGGAAGAACACAGAGAACCCAGAAATGATCCATGCCATAAGGCTCAGTTAATATTTGACGAAGGAGCCAAGACCATACAATGGAGTTGAGAATAGCCTCTTCAATAAATGGTATTGGGGAAATTGGACAGATACATGCAAAAAAATGAAACAAACCAAATATTTTTCTCCAAAAAAATGGGGTCTTTCAAAGTTTAGTCAATAACTGGTTATAACTGTGGAAATCATTAATATGCCTTGTGAATAGTGTTAAAAAGGAAATATGTTTTAAGTAGAAAACTTACTGTTTATTCAGCACTATTCACAGTTAAGAGCTTTCAAATGGGCGATAAAATTACTTATTCCTTAAATAGAAATAGTTCTAGAGGATTTAAAAAAGTAAAATAGGTTATTCCTTTTCAATAATTGAGTATTCTTAAATAAATCTTTAATTCTCGATTTGGTTTCTTGAATATGTTTACCTACAAGGAAGGAGATTCCTTGGGGAGACATATCATCAGTGAATAAATAGTTCTTTCATTTATAAATCAGTCTCCTGTTTGCCTGATAAGAAAGAAATAAGTCTCCTGAAATATGATTACTTGGCCTTGGAAGGATAAAAATTGTGCTTCTCAATCATAAAAGCTCATGTTGGAATAGGGTCCTGATAACTTCACTAAGAGTTTCTCAACATTTTATATTTTTTACCACATCCATATCTTGTATAATCAACTAATTAAAACTGATCAATGTCTTATTGGAAGCCTGAACCTGCTTTTTTGTGCTTAATTATAACTGAGAAACTTGTGTTGGATAAAATATTCTTCATTTGCCTTCACTATAAAATGTCATGATCATTTCTGTTGCATTTACTTTACTGCACAAGATCTTGGTGATGTACACTTTGACAATAGCACTTATGACTTGTCTTCCACACAGGGTAATGATAATGCCTGTCTTTCGTTTTGTTTTCTTTTATACTAGAGGCTGGGTGCACAAAAATCATGCAGTCGGGTGGTCTCTCAGCCCGGCCTGTGACCTCTTGCAGTCAGAGGACATCCTTAGAGCTATCACAGAGGCAAGAGAGGCTCCCACCATGGCTGGGCTTGCCTTCCATGAGCCCAGCTCCTGGCTGAGTGGTGCTCTCCCTGTGGAAGCGCACTGACCACCAGGGGAAGCTCCTGAGTTGAGCGTCTGCCTCCTGGTGGTTGGTGCATGTTATAACCACAAGTCATTCCACTGTTCAGTCAATTTGCATATTACCCTTTTATTATATAGGATTTTTCTGCCAACAATAAAACTTCCATCTGGCATTATTTTCTCTGTGATGAAGCCATGCTGCTCTTGGCATGGGTCACATTTGTAAATGTTTCATTTATGAACCATCCCTTCTTCTGACTCCTCTGCAGTACAGGAATATGCCACAGAAGATCAGCTGTCTGGAAATTCATGGCCTCTAAATCTAGCATCCTATTGCTATATCATTATGTCTGTAGTTTTTAGTAGGAAGTTGTCCTACATGATTCTCATTACTCTATTTTCAAATAATTATGCTAAAAGCTATTTAATGTGTAAATGATACAACTAGTTGCCTTCACGTTTTATTGTGTCCTCACATTTTTCCATCCTATTTCTCTTGTTATAGGCTATGCTAATTCCACAGGCAATGCTACTAACCAAAACCTTTAGTACAATTCAAGTCAACAATTCAGAAGGCAACACATATACTTTAGACAGTCAAGAATATTGAAATTGTCTTAAAAGTTTAGAAAATTACATTTTATTTAAAATGCTCTTTTTGCAACATCTTCACAGAATATATAATGCTGTATGAACAGATTATCAAGTTAAATGACCTCATAACCATGTTTTATAGGCAGCTAACTGTGAAATCTAAGTGCTCATGAAGAGTTTAGTTAGTTGCTTTACAGAAAAGTCTTAAATACTGGCAATTTGAATCTAGCTGTTTTAGAGACAAAAGGAACTCGAGTATTGTTAATATTACTGAAATTATTTGGGGAGAGGGGGTGGTGGAAATATAAGAAAAGTACAGTATTTATCCTTAGATTTCTCTGAAAGATGCTTTGATGGATTAATTAACAAGATAAATTCAAAGGTAAAGAAGATAAAGTCATCCCCTATTATACAATGAGCAAACTTTAATTTGTTATTATTACATTAGAGGCCCAGTGCAAGAAATTTATGTATGGGAGCTGTGTCCCTTAGCCCAGATTACACTCTCTCCAATCTGGGACCCCTCGAGGATTGTCCAACTGCCTGTTTAGGCCCAGTCCTACTCATAATCCAGAACTCCTGGCTCCCAACTGCTTGCCTGCCTGCCTTCTTGATTTACCCTAACCACTTCTGCTTGCCAGCCTGATCACCTCCTAACAATTCTCCTGCCAGCCTGCTTGATGCCTAAGTGCTCCCCTGTCAGCCTATTTGCCCCTAACTGCTCTCCCCTGCAAACCTGGTCACCCCCAACTGCCCTTCCCTGAAGGTCAGGTTGCCCCCAACTGCCCTCCCTTGCAGGCCTGGTCCCTCCCAACTGCCTTCCCCTGCTGGCCATCTTGTGGTGGTCAGCTTTTGTCCATATGGGAGCAGCCATCTTTGACCACATGGGGGCAGTCATCTTGTGTGTTGGAGTGATGGTCAATCTGCATATTACTCTTTTATTAGATAGGATACTAAGACATAATATTCTGGAAGAATGCCTAACAAGACTAGAGACTGTTGAGAGCCAAGTTAGAGTGATTACTAAGACTTAGAGGATTACTTGGTTTAGGACAGAGCAACTCTATAACCAACTGGTAGAATATGACTTGGCCAAGTTTATACATGAACATAATACTATAGCCATTTAAAAAACAAATAGGAATTAAATAGAAGATATAATGTAAAACAGGGAGTAATTTACATGGACAAATTAAAGTTGGAATTTTTCAAATTATATTTCAATGTAATTCTGTGAAGAATTGCTGATGCGGTTTGATGTTTAGGTATGCTAGGAGAGTCTGAAGTCACTATCACCTGAAAGGTCCTATAATTCAAATTTAACTTGGATAAAGAAATAAATAATGCAAGATGGAATAAGGAGAAATGAGTATTCATAAACTCATTTATGTGCTATTTTATTAAGATGATTTCTGGCCGAAACCGGTTTGGCTCAGTGGAGAGAGCGTTGGCCTGCAGACTGAAAGGTCCCAGGTTCGATTCCGGTCAAGGGCATGTACCTTGGTTGCAGGCACTCCTCCAGTAGGGGGTGTGCAAAAGGCAGCTGATCGATGTCTCTCTCTCATCGATGTTTCTAACTCTCTATCCCTTTCCCTTCCTTTCTGTAAAAAATCAATAAAATATGTTTTTTAAAAAAAGATGATTTCTGGATTTGATGGATGCTTTCAATGGGGCAGCAGATAAGACATGAAAATTTGACCACTGTGTACTATTAGAGATGGTGGTAGATGCACAGAGCTTAGACTGACAGCAGGTAGCCTGAGAGCTTATCTTGCTGAAAAAGTTGTGGCCAATGTGAAGAGAAGAGGACCCTAAAACAGTGGTTCTCAACCTTTCTAATGCCGCGACCCTTTAATACAGTTCCTCATGTTGTGGTGACCCCAACCACACTTCATGACTGTAATTTTGCTATTGTTATGAATTATAATATAAATACCTGTGTTTTCCAATGGTCTTAGGCAACCCCTGTGAAAGTGTCCTTTGACCCCCAAAGGGGTCGCGACCCACAGGTTGTACCTTTGACCCTAAAAGGTACAGAAATGGTTTGTCTTCTTACATTCCATTCTGTACTCAAAACGAGTTGCTACTTAGATTTATTTTTACTGAAGACCATGTTGCCCCTTAACCACATTTCTGAGAGACCATATATGAATAGCCTTTGATCTTCTGCATTACAAACTAAGCACAATGGCCATGCTGGCTTTAGAGTTGATTTTGAGGCTGAAGTAAATAAAGCTATGTTAAGCAGGAGAACTATATAGAAGTTGTTAGAACAAAATAGGAAGGTGTGGAAGTGATGATGAACATTACTAGTTTTAATCAGCTATTCACCCCATTCAGTGGTTGGAGGTTTTCAGTGTTAGTTCTTACTTAATGGTATATCTTGCCTTTTAAATAGCAAACTATGTTGATTTTTTTTTTCTTTTGCTCTAGTTAGGTGATAGTGAAGGAAAATAATTTCTGGTGATTATAGCTTATTTTTCCATAAAAACTAAAAAAGAGTGATCTGAGTTCCAGAAGAGACAGAGACAGTTTTAAACATGGTTTTTGAAAATATTTTCTAGGAGAGTAAAAAGCTGAAGAGTATGCGTTCAAAAGCTTCAGATTTGATTTAATTTCCTAATTTTGAGAAATCTACTTAACATCACTATACAGTGGTACCTCGAGATACGAGTGCCCTAACATACGAGATTTTTGAGATACGAGCCATGGAGTGAGTGATTTTTTGCTTTGAAATACGAGCAACATTTGAGATAGGATTAATCCCGCGGATCGGCCGGCTGCACAGGACCCACCAGTTTACCGAGACTCAAGCGTCTCATAGTTTCCCACGCCTCAGTCATTGTGCTTGTTACCTCGTTGTCGAAGCATCTTTTGTGCATTTACATAATTTATCACATTTCTTTTTAAACCATGGGTCCAAAGAAAGCGAGTGGAAAGGTCAGTGCTCAGAAGAGGATGATGTCTATTGAATTAAAGCGTGAAATCATAGGAAAATATGAGCAAGGTGTGCGAGTGGCTGACTTGGTGAGGCAATAGGGGCGTAGTACTTCAACGATATGCACTGTGCTTAAACAGAAGGAGTTGATAAAGGGTATAACGCCAGCTAAGGGCGTTACAATAATTTCTAAGCTCCGTAGCTCTCTCCATGAAAAGATGGAGAATCTACTGATGGTATGGGTGACGGAGAAGCAACTTAAAGAAGGTACATTATTAACACAGGGCTTCATATGTGAGAAGGCGCGAGTGATTTACGGTGATTTGCTGGAGCAGACCCCGTGCACTTCCACAGATGAAGCATTGAAAGACTCATTTAAAGCCAGTAGATGCTGGTTTGATAACTTCAGGAAAAGGTCCAGCATTCACGCCATCGTCAGGCATGGTGAGGCAGCAAGTTCGGATGTGAAGTCAGCTGAGGATTACCTCAAAACTTTTTCCAAACTGATAGAAGCCAAAGGATATATATCCCCCAGCAAGTCTTCAACTGTGACGAGACAGAGCTTTTCTGGAAGAAGATGCCAAATAGGACTTATATAATGGCAGAGGAGAAGGTGATGCCAGGCCACAAACCCATGAAGGATAGGCTAATTCTTGCACTGTGCGCCAATGTGAGTGGCGACTGCAAGATCAAGCCTCTGTTCCTATACCATTCTGAAAACCCCAGAGTCTTTAAGTCACATAAGATTTTAAAAGATAAACTGCAAGTTATGTGGAGGGCAAACCCGAAGGCATGGGTCACCAGGCAGTTCTTTGTGGAGTGGGTAAACCTGGTTTTCGGCCCTTCTGTTAAGAAATATCTACAGGAAAACAACCTAACCATGAAAGCCCTCCTCGTCCTCGACAATGCTCCTGCTCACCCACTGAACCTCGAAGATGAACTCCTCGAAGAGTTCAAGTTTAAAAAGGTTGTCTACCTACCTCCCAACACCACTCCTATCCTGCACCCCATGGATCAGGAGGTAATTTCTAATTTTAACAAGCTGTACATCAAGCACCTGTTCTGGCGTTGCTTTGAGGTGACAGAGAACACAAATCTCACCCTTCAAGAGTTCTGGAAGAACCACTTTAACATCGTGATATGCCTCAGAATTATTGATCAGGCCTGGCTGGGTGTTACAACGAGGACTTTGACCTCCGCATGGAAGAAGCTGTGGCCTGAGGTCGTAGCCAAAAGGACCTTCGAAGGATTTGAACCCGAGGTGCCAGTGGAGGAGGAGATCGTGTCTCTGGGAAAATCCATGGGCCTGGAGGTGGATGAGAGAGACGTGAATGAGCTCATTGAGGAGCACTCTCTGGAACTCACCAGGGAAGAGTTACAAGAATTGCAGTCTCAGCAACATGCGGAGGTTCTCCAAGAAATTGGTTTTGAGGAGGAGCCAGAGGTGGAGGAGATCTCTACAAGTGAGATAAAGGAGATCTTAGGAATGTGGGAGAGGGTGTCACACTTGGTGGAAAAGAAACACACCAAAAAAGTTGCTACTGGTCGTGCATCAGAGCTGTTCAATGAAACTTGCCTCACCCATTTCAGAAACATTCTGAAAGGGAGGAAGAGGCAAACCTCGTTGGACACGTTTTTT
>PVJN01035796.1:0-21873 GCA_004026805.1 Lasiurus borealis | reverse complement strand
TTCCAAAGTAGTCACATCTGTTTTTCATTTCACAGTAAGTTCATACATTCCTTCCTGCCAGCTTGCAGTAAATAGTTATGTAGTATCTACTATGTGCAAAGCTTTGCTTCAGGTAATATGAAATTTTGACCACAGAAGTAGACAGGGGAGCACATTAAAGTAAACCAGAGATCTCGCATTAATTATCACCCTGTCAATTTTGTTTGTCAGTATTGGCTCCAGGCCATCAGGAAAAATTCCTCTCCAGTTGACCATAAAATCTGATAAAGCTGATGTTTTGATGGTCTCAGAGAATTAAGCTGACCCTCCCCTCCTTTTTTTTGCTCTTAATATTGGAAAATAGATTCCAAATTCAAATGGTCTCATTTTGTTTTAGTGTATATATTTCTCAACTTTCTTTTTTTTTGGTAATATGCCTACATATTCCTAAAATTGAGGTCCCCATACCTTATTGTTTTGCGGCTCTCATTTTTCATTGAATAATGTACTCCAAAGATCTTTTCATATCAATAAATATCCAGTCTAGCCTTCCTTTCCCCCCACATATTCAGGGCATTTTCACTGAAGATTCACTTACAAAGAAATGTTTCACTAAAAAATAAAGCCTTGCCCTAGTCGGCTTGGCTCCATGGATAGAGTGTTGGCCTAGGACTGAAGGATTGCAGGTTCGATTCCGGTCAAGAGCATATGCCTGGATTGTGAGCTCGATCCCAAGCAGCGAGGTGTGTGTGTGTGTGTGTGTGTGTGCAGGAGGCAGTCAATCAATGATTTTCTCTCATCATTGATGTTTCTCTCTCTCTCTCCCTCTCCCTTTCTCTCTGAAATCAATAAAAAACAACAAAAAAATATTTTTAAAAAAACTTAACCAAAAAAAAAATCCATATTTGTATTTTTTTCTTCATCACACATATCACTAGCTAAAATGAAATATTCTATTACTTAATCACCCTTTCCTTATTTCTGTTGATTGTTACATTTTCCCATCTTTTTTTTTTTTATATATATTTTTTATTGACTTCAGAGAAGAAGGGAGAAAGGGAGAGAGATAGAAGCATCAATGTGAGAGAGAACCACAGATCAGCTGCCTCCCACACACCCCTTAGGGAGGATCAGGCCCACAACCCACTCACTCATGTGCCTTTGCCTGGAATCAAACCCGAGACTTTTCATTCTGCAGACCAACACTCTATCCACTGAGCCAAGCCAGCTAGGGCTGTTCTCCCACCTTAATGCAAGCTCCAGAAGGCAGAGAACTTTCTGCTGTGTTCCCCTGTCTGAAACAATGCCTGTACCTAGTAGGAAGTTCATAGATATTTGCTTAATGAATGATTTAATGAATAATGAAAATATCTTACTTTAAATGCTAAGATACATCTACTCTCTTATTAAATTTTTACTATTCTGAACTTATGGTTGACACCATTTAAAATAACCATAGAAGAATCCCCACAAAAGACAGGAAAACAAAAAATAGTTATAAAAAACAAATGAACTAACCGAAGAAGATATACTCTTTTTAAAATATATATTTTTATTGATTTCAGAGAGGAAGATAGAGGGAGATATAGAAACATCAACAAAGATGAGAGAAAATAATTGATCGGCTGCCTTCTGCATGCCCCAGACTGGAGATCGAGCCTGCAACCTGGGCATGTGCCCTGACCAGGAATCGAACTGTGACTTCCTGGTCTATAGGTTGATGCTTAACCACTGGTCCATGCCAACCAGGTGTAGATTTACTCCTAAAAGCATAAAAATTTTGCCCTAACTGGTTTGGCTCAGTGGATAGAGCGTTGGCCTGTGGACTGAGAGGTCCTGGGTTCGGGTCTGGTCAAGGGCATGTGCTTTGGTTGTGGGAGGTGTGCAGGAGATGGCTGGTGGATGTTTCTCATTAATGTTTCTGGCTCTCTACCCCTGTCCCTCCCCTTCTGTAAAAAATCAATTTTTAAAAAAAGCATACAGCTGAGACTGGTTTGGCTCAGTGGATAGAGTGTCGGCCTGCGGACTGAAAGGTCCCGGGTTTGATTCTGGTCGAGGGCATGTACCCTGCTTGTGGGCACATCTCCAGTGGGGGGTGTGCAGGAGGCGGCTGATCGATGTCTCTCTCTCATCGATGTTTCTGACTTTCTATCCCTATCCCTTCCTCTCTGTGAAAAATCAATAAAATATATTGGAAAAAAAAAAAGCATACAAATTTTAAGAAATCATACAAAAAGGGGGAAAATTCTTTTAATATTTGGTGGGCAAATCTTAAAAAATGGTAAATTATCTTTAAATGTAAATTTGAAAAAGTAGGACATTTTTTTACAAATATATATTTTATTGATTTTTTTGCATAGAGAAAGGGAGAGGGACAGAGTTAGAAACATCAATGGGAGAGAAACATTGATCAGCTGCCTTCTGCACACCCTCTTCTGGGGATGTGCCTGCAACCAAGGTACATTACTTTAACCAGAATCGAACCTGGGATCCTGGGACACTTCAGTCCACAGGCCGATGCTCTATCCACTGAGCCAAACTGGTTAGAGCAAAGTAGGACATTTTTTAAAAAAATAAATTTTATTTTTTCTATCACCGTTTATTCCTTCTATGCCCTCTTCCCCTTCCACCTATCCCCTCCACTCCTGCAATCACCACATTGTTGTCCATATCCATGAGTTCTTTTTCTTCTTTTTTTCTTTTTGTTCACTCCTGCACCACCATCCAACTCTAAAAGTAGGACATTTGATTTAAAAAAGCTGTTCTAAAAAGTTAATGAACTTGAAATTTTTAGGGGTAAAATGGCAGCTTTTTAAAAATTAAAGGGGTCCATCCCTACCTGGTTTGGATCAATGGATAGATAGAGCATCGGCCTGTGGATTGAAGGGTTCTGGGTTCATTTCTGGTCAAGGGCACATGCCTGGGTTGTGGGCTCAATTCCCAGTAGGGGCATGCAGGAGGCAGCCAAACAGTGATTCTCCCTCATCATTCTATCTCTCTTTCCCTCTCCCTTCCTTCCTGAAATCAATAAAAATATATTTAAAAAAATTTAAAGGGGTCCATAGAAAAAGCACAGGCTACCAAGCTGCCAAAAGTTACATTTCTATAAGACAAGGGAGTTGGGGGAGGCAGAAGTTACATTTCCCCAAGACAAGGGAGCTGGAAGTAGCAAAAGATGCATTTACAAAATAAAGGGAAGAAAGCCCCTCATTCAAAGAAGGAGAATTAGGAAAACAATAAGGGAGGAGGGTCACACATGTCCCACGTGAGGTTTGACCTTTTGAGCTCAGGAGTTGCTATAATGACAAAATCAAATGGGAATAATGGCCAATCAGAGGTGATATTGAGACAAAAATTGCAGACTTTATAAACCTGGGAAAAAGGAATTCAGTGGGATTCTTGCCCACTCTCCACGTGGGAGTCTGTGCTTGTTTTTGTCTTTTAAAATATATTTTATTGATTTTTTTACAGAGAGGAAGGAAGAGGGATAGAGAGTTAGAAACATTGATCAATTGCCTCCTGCACACCCCCTACTGGGAATGTGCCCACAACTAAGGTATATGCCCCTGACCAGAATCGAACCTGGGACCCTTCAGTCCACAGGCCAATGCTCTATCACTGAGCCAAACCGGTTAGGGCTGTGCTTGTTTTTTAATAAATTTCCACCTTTGCTATGCCATCTTCTGTCCATGGTTTCATTATTCGAGTCTGACAAAGAGCTGGGGAAGCCATCCTGCCCAGGGAAACACTGCTTGCTTCAGTCCAAATCTCTTAACATTAATTAGAACAACCTGAAGTCTAATGTGTTCTTTTCAAGAAGTCCTGGTAATCTTTCCCTGACATCTGAATGAAAGAATATCACTGGCTGAACTATGGGCAAAAGACAAAATATTAAGTATTATAGTTATAAACTCCATTATTCATTCATTTGCGCCTACTGACTGCTTGCCTCAAAACATGAATTTCTTCTTTATGCTTGGCTTACAGTCCTCCTCTGAGTACAGATATTGTTAAACATGGGACTTACAGGCTGCAAGAGGCAGAAGTTGTTGCTTCTTGAGAATGTATTTCTAGATCTCTCTAAAGGAAAAACAAAGAACGTTATTCTTCCTGTATTCCTTGCATGGAACAAAGGAAGCTCAGAGTAGCATGCAAAAATCAGAGAGAAAATGAGGCTCAACCATAATAATAAGAATTCTGGATTATTCTGTGTTTGTTGATCATCATTAAAGATATCTGTGCATGACTTCAAAACAAAACAAAAAAGAAAAGGGCCCTTCAGAGATAAGAAACTTTCTCTTCATTTTAACAAATGTTTACTGTTAAATGTGGACATTCTCAAGGTACTTGGGGAAATCCAAGATGATCAGGACAGGATCGAGGCCACGGGCCCTTATCTTTATAATCGTGTGAAAGAAAAATCTGAAAACCAGTCCCAGGATAGATGAAAATGTGAAGTTCTTTGTTAAAATGTTTTTAAGAAGTTCAAGACAGCTGAAACCGGTTTGTCTCAGTGGCTAGAGCATCAGCCTGAGGACTGAAGGGTCCTGTGTTCGAGTTCTGTCAAGGGCACGTTCCCAGGTTGCAGGCTTGATCCCCAGTAGAGGGGCATGCAGGAGGCAGCCAATCAATGAGTCCTCTCATCATTGCTGTTTCAGACTCTCTCTCCCTCTCCTTTCCTCTCTGAAACCCATAAAAATATATATTAAAAAAAAAAAAAGAATTTCAAGGCAGTGACAACAGAGCATGAAATTAAGCAAAGGCTCCTTCTAATTTCAGGGCCCCATGTGACTGCACAGGTTGCATACCCATGAAGTTGTCCCTGAAGAAAACAGCAAACCATTAATATAAAATAGAATGAAATAAATGCTAGGGAAATGCATAAGGTGCTGAAGAAATGATAAAGAAAGCAGCCATTAGGCACTTAGGCTACCGAGAAGGAGCTAAAAGATTGTACAAAAAAATGTCAATGCCTCCTCTAAGGACAGTTGATGTGGGACAGAGGAGGGCAGAAAGTTCATGCGAGGGAATTTTCTTGTTTGATCTCTGTATTTCTCTATTGTTTGACTCTTTTACAGTGAGTTTGTATTTATTTATGTATTTGTTATTCAAAGAAATGACTTGCCAAAAAACGTAGGATATAGTCCATTATATATATATATATATATTTCGGAGAGGAAGGAAGAGGGAGAGAGGGATAGAAACATAAAGGATGAGAGAGAATCATTGGCAAGCTGCCTCCTGCATGACCCTGACATCTTGACCCCAACTTCATGAGACCCCAAGCCTGCAACATGGGCATGTACTCTGACCAGGAATCGAACTGTGACCTCCTGGTTCATAGGTTGACACTCAACCACTGAGTCACGCCAGCCTGGTGGTTTCTTAATGTTTATCTCAGGACTCAGGAGGAAGACAAATCTTTGGTATTAGTTCTCTATTTCTACAATAAGTCAAAACAGAGTGGCTTAAAGCAATAATAAACACTAATTTCAGGAGTTTGGGAGCACCTTAGCCAGGTGTTTCTGGCTTGGAGGGTCTCATGAGGTTGTGGTCAAGATGTCAGCTGGGGCTGCAGTCTCATCTGAAAGCTTAATGTGGCTAAAGGATCCACTTATGAGACAGACTGGTAAGCCAGGACAAGTTGAATAGGGAAACTGAGACAGATAGCTGAATAAACTGAGAAATTTACAGCCAGACACAGAGGTCACCTCCCTACCGATAACATCTAAGTCTCAGTTGTATTTCAGCTTCAGGCCCTGAAAAGCAGCAAAACCCGGTGGACGACACCAGGACTGCCCGCAATGACTAATGGCCCCCTGCCCTGGTGCTGAGCAATCTGTAGAGGCCACATCCCTGAAAGAGCACACCTGGAAAACTGATGACTATTCTGCTGAAATCCTCCTGTAGTCTCCTGACACACACTTCCCTTCTCAGGGGCCCTGTAACATCTCTATCATTACACTTGCCATTTCATATTGTAACTACGTGTATCTATGGGTCTGCTTTCCCCACTACAACACTAAAATGCTTAAAGGCTCAAGTTGCACACCATTCTATCATTGGGCCTCAGTGCTAGTATAGTGGCAGCTCTAAGCATAATAGTAGCAAGAGTTCAGTAATGTTGGTGTACTGAATGCATGTAAACTGGGAGTGGCAGGAAAGTTTGACTTCACTGGGTAGGAAGCATTTGAACAGATCTTGAAAGAGGGGTTAGATTTGAGTAAGAAGAGAAAACAGGGTAACAGAAGAGAAGACAGAGAAATAAAAGAAAGAAAAACCATTACTCAGAAGCAGCAGTACAACTCTTGGTTATTTGCCTGATGCAGTATCATAGTCTACTCTTCTTAAGAAACTGTGCACCAGTCAGGATTCTTTTGGCTGCAAATCACAGAAGGCCACCTGGAAGGGTAGAGACTCAGGGCTGTCCTGGATCCAGACTGTAAGGCCACAGGAATCCCTTTCCCCGTATTTCCCCTGAGACTACATGGCCTCCAGTAGCCCTCAGGAAAGGAGGGCTTTTTTTTTCTCTCTCTCTAATGTTGAATAGAAAAATTCTAGGAAAGGATTCCCATTGGTCTGTGTGAGTCACAGGTCTATTCCTGTGATGATTACGGAAAGTTGGCAGAGGATAGGGTACTGAAATTGGAGGTACCCACAAGAACCTCTGACTTGAGTTGGAAGAGTGTTACATTTCCCAAAAGAAACAGGATGCTGTCCCTAATGGAAGAGAGTTCTGCGTGGACAAAACTAATATCTACTCTACCAGTGGACTGATTCCCCCAGCAAGGAAAGGCATTTTACCCTTAGGACGCACTACATACACAGAGTACATTGGGTTCCCTGGGAAGAGAATTGCATGCTGCTGGGTTACTGGGGCGTACTGTAGGGTCAGCACCTGCGAAAGAACCAGGGACACAGGATTGAGCAGAAGAAGTTGAACTGTGATGCTCTTGCACCCTAGGTAAAGCTTTAATTGATTCCACAGCGTGTTCTGAAGGTGGCTCATCAGTGGCATCCTAAAGTGTGGCAAGAGTAGATTGATCGACCCTTCCTGTTTGTCCAGTAGGGAACCGGCACTTCACAAAAGAAGATACTCCAATAGGCAATAAACATATGAAAGGGTTCTCAACTTCAATAGTCATCAGGACAATGCAAATGTAAACCACGATGCAATACCACTGAATACCTAGCCAAATGGCTAAAATGAGAAAAACTAATGCCAATTGTTAGTAAGGATATGGAGAAAATGGAACTTTCATATATATTTTTTACAGGATTGTAAACTGGCACACACTAAAAACAAACAAACCAACAAATAAACAAAAACTTAGCATTGCCTACTGAAGCTTGACATACATATACACTTTGACCCAACAATTTGTACTCCAAGGTAAATACCCAACGTAAATGTACATATGTTACAATAAATGTCCAAGAAATGGTCATAGCAGTTGGACAGATTGTGTTTTTCAACACACAATCTCTCTTTTCTGCAACAATCTCTCTTTTAAAAATAAAAAATAAAAAATAAATATGTATATATACACTTTATTGATTTTTTACAGAGAAGAAGGGAGAGGGATAGAGAGTCAGGAACATCAATGAGATAGAAACATTGATCAGCTGCCTCCTGCACAACCAAGGTATATGCCCTTGACCTGAATCAATCCTGGAACCCTTCAGTCTGCAGGCGGATGCTCTATCCACTGAGTCAAACCAGTCAGGACAACAATCTTTTCTTTTCTGATACACTTTCCTAGAATCTAACGTAGGAACTCCTCACTAGGAGAGATAGGATGTGAGGGTCCTCCCTTTGAACCCAGGCAAGCTTGTGGCCAAATAAAACTTGTACCAGCCAAAACCGGTTTGGCTCAGTGGATAGAACATTGGCGTGCGGACTGAAAGTCCCAAGTTCAATTCCCGTTAAGGGCATATACCTTGGTTGTGGGCACATCTCCAGTGGGGGGCGTGCAGGAGGCAGCTGATCGATGTCTCTTTCTCATTGATGTTTCTAGCTCTCTGTCCCTCTCCTTTCCTCTCTGTAAAAAATTAATAAAATATATTTAAAAAAATAAAAATAAATAAAGAGGATATAATTAAAAAAAACAAAAAACTTGTACCAAATAGAATGCTGTGGAAGTGCTGTTGTGTGACTTTCAAAGTCAAGCCAATGGAGGGTAGCAGAGCATACCACCCCAAAGTAATCCACTTTGATATTAAGGTTCTTTTGAGCTGAAGGCATTTGAGAAAAAGGAAGCCGTAATAAAAGCTCTGTCTTCTCTCCACTTGGCTAAATGCAGGACATAAATTTGTAAAGATGTCCTGCCTCCGTTCTACCAAGAAGAAGGGCAGTAAATCACTGGAGACAACTCCAGACTTTATCAGCCGGAGATGGCTCCATAACCTTGTTGAAACTAGCCTTATCTCCCACTAGTTCTCCCATATATTTACCTTCCCACAATTTGCCTTCCTAACACTTGAAGTCCGTTTCATTTGTCTTGTCACATCTCTAAAAATTTATAGATCTTTTGTTAAGATGTTAATAAGCCCAAGTTCTATTAACCCCTTGGAGTTACTCACCACAGCGTGTTCCCATGTGTGAGTGCTAATAAACTTCTGTTTGCTTTTCTCTTTTTAAATTTTATTTTATTAACATATGGTTAAAATACAATATGTTAAGTTTTAGGTGTACCACTTAGTGATTCTGTATTTATATACCCTACAATGTGATTATCATGGTAAGTCTAGTGATCATCTGTCACCATAAAAGTTACTATATTATAGCCAAAGCCAGTTTGGCTCAGTGGATAGAGCGTCAGCCTGCGATTCCGGTCAAGGACTTGTACCTTGGTTGTGGGCACATCCCCAGTGGGGGGCATGCAGGAGGCAGCTGATCGATGTTTCTCTCTTATCGATCTTTCTAACTCTCTATCCCTCTCCCTTCCTCTCTGTAAAAAAATCAATAAAATATATATATTTTTAAAAAGTTACTATATTATTGACTATATTCCTTTTGCTGTATATTTTCATTCTCATGATTTCTTTATTTTATAACAACTAGAATTTTATATCTCTTATTCCCCTTCACTTTTTCACCCATCTACTCATCCCTCTCCCCTCTGGCAATCATGGGTTTGTTCTCTGTATCTATGAGTCTATTTCCATTTTGTTCTTTTGTATTTTTAAGATTCCAAATATAAGTGAAATCTACAGTATTTGTCTTTCTCTGTCTGACCTATTTCTTTCTCTATTTTTTAAATATATATTTTATTGATTTTTTACAGAGAGAAAGGGAGAGAGATAGAGTTAGAAACATCGATGAGAGAGAGACATCGATCAGCCGCCTCCTGCACGCCCCCCATTGGGATGTGCCCGCAACCAGGACACATGCCCTTGACTGGAATCGAACTTGGGACCTTTCAGTCCCCAGGCTGACGCTCTATCCACTGAGCCACACCGGTCTTGGTTGTCTTACCTATTTCACTTAACATAATACCCACTAGATCCATCAATATTGCAACAAATGACAAAATTTCAGGCTTTTTTTTTTTATCAATGAATATATTCCATTCAGTCTACTATATATTCCATATATCTCATATCTTCTTTATCTTTTCATCTATTGAAAGATACCTAGGTTGCTTCCATGTCTTGGCTATTCTACATATAATAAAAGAGTAAATAATACCCTGTTTTCCCGAAAGTAAGACATTCCCCCCAAATAAGACCTACTTCTAGTTTTGCCTCTCACTGTAATATAAGGCATCCCCCCTGAAAATAAGGCCTCCCCAGAATATAAGGCCCCCGAAGCTACTGTAAGGCGTTTGACTCCTGATTTAAAGAGACTTCGCCATGCCTGAACAGCTCTGGCTGCACTGTGGCCAATCAGTGAGCTGGTTTGTGATGACAACTACTACATACTGTATACAGGTAATAAATTTCCTTTTTTTTGTTCAACAATAACTGTGTACCATATTCTTCTTCATGGAAAAATAAGACATCCCCTGAAAATAATACCTAGTGCATCTTTGGGAGCAAAAATTAATATAAGACACCGTCTTATTTTCGGGGAAACAGGATATGCAAATTGACCGAACGGCACCAAGACCAGTTGCTATGGTACACACTGACCACCAGGGGGCAGATGTTCAATGCAGGAGCTTCTCCCTGGTGGTCAGTGTGCTCCCACAGGGGGAGTGCTGCTCAGCCACAAGCTGGGCTGATAGCTGGCTAATGCAGCAGCGGTAGCAAGAGCCTCTCCTGCCTTCTTGGCAGCTCTGAGGATGTCCAACTGCAGCTTAAAACCACCAGACATCCCCTGAGGGCTCCTGGACTGCTAAAGGGCACAGGCCAGGCTGAGGGTCACCCCCCACCCCCACCCCTAGTGCGTGAATGGCGTGCATTGGGCCTCTAGTTGTAAATAATGCTGCATGTTTTTCTCTTGTTAATCTGTGTGTGGGTTTTTTGTCAGCCTAATTTGCAAAGCCCAACCAATGAACCTAAAGTGGGTAGAGGGAAAATATATATTTTTTTCTCCCCTACATCAGAAAAAGCCATGTAGCTTCTACCTCATTTTTTGGGGACACTCATGCTTTCAGCTTTGAGCCACCACCTAAGAAGGCACCTGTCCTGAGGCCACCATGCTGGGAAGAAACCACACCCACAGAGGTTCCACATATAGGTGACCCAGTTGGCAGTATTTAGTCTTAGAGTGCTCTCAGCTCAGGTGCCAGATATGTGCTGGTGTCACCATCAATTAACCCTGCCTCAACCCCCCATCCATCATGGGGTCTTTTCAGCCAGGGCCAGGGCCCCAAATCTCAGGCCTCGTCAGAGTACAGATCAGCCATCTCCACAGTGTCTTTTCCAAATTCCCAACTCATAAAATCTGTGAGCACAAGGAAATGACTGTTCTTTTAGACCACTCTCTGAAATGGCCCCAAAACAACACAATGTTCACTAATAGCCCAATAGATAAATAGCAGCATATTCATCCAATGGAATGGTCAATGGCAATGAGAACTACTGATCACACAACAACACGGTGAACTTCACAAATATAATGCTGAGCAAAAGAGGCAAATAGGAAAAAATGCACACCATACGATTGTATTTAAATAGACTCTCAAGGGACGAAACTTACCTCTAGTGCAATGAATCAGGCTTGTGGTTTGCTTTGGTGGGAGGCAGTGACTGAGAGGGCACCTGAGGAGGGATTCTGAAATGTCTGTTTCTTCATGTCAGGCTGGTTCCGTGGGCGTGTTCATTCTGTAAAAATTTATTGAGCCGCACATGGTTGATGTGTGCACTTTTCTGCTTTTAGGTTGTACCTCAATAAAAATTTAAAAAGATGCTGGCCGTGACCCACAGATTGATTTCCAAACTCACGAAGGGATTATGACTCACCTTCGATGTGAATGGTGCCCTGTGGAGTGGCACAGGACATGGCCCACGGTGATCCCGCCCCAGACAGCCAGGTGGGTAGTTCAGGTGAGCTGCTCATGAATGAGCATCCCTCACACAAAGCATACTGCCTCCCTGAGCCAACGGCACTGCATACAAAGTTATGGGAAGACTATACATCCCTTTCAAATCAGTATTGGAATGTGATC
Organism: Lasiurus borealis; assembly: GCA_004026805.1. NCBI lineage: Eukaryota > Metazoa > Chordata > Mammalia > Chiroptera > Vespertilionidae > Lasiurus > Lasiurus borealis. The sequence continues at coordinate 10,279 of PVJN01035796.1, read as the reverse complement.
CTAAAGAAGCTGGAATACCATGTTTTTATTAAGAACATAGAACTTGGTTGGGTATCCGATAGATTTGGGCTCTGAACGGTGTGCAGGTTAATTTCACCTGAATGAAATGTTTCTTTAGCATCTGCTCTATACCAGCACTTTATGTGTACAATCTCATGTATCATCAGAACAAGCCTATGCAGTAACTTAGTTCTGAGAACTGTCTCCAGTTTGTAGATGTGGAAATTAAGGACAGGAGAGGTTAAATAACTTGCTGGAGTTCCCACATTAGGTTCATTTAGGTAGTGTTTATAAGTATCTAAGGAGAGAACCTGACATATTACTATATTGATTGAGTTGCCTGAATGCATGGGAAAACTTCAAATTGAAGGACTGAGAAATACAGAACTAGTCAGCCCAAAGTGGGAGAGCTTACCGATGATGCTAAGGATTTCTGACCAAGAGCAAAGTCAGGTTAGGAATACATGCATCTGGTTTGAGTTTCATCTCTCTGACTCATCTTTGACTCAGTTGAGTCATTTCAGTTTTTCTCTTTGTACTGTTGTTAGCTTTGTTTTCCTTCTACAGATCACTGCTTTTAGAGAAATGATTGTTAAGAGATCTTGGACTCTTCAGATCTTTGTTATGATTAACTTCTTTCTATTATGCAGATATCTGGTTAAAGGCCACCTCTGCAGAAAGCCCTTTCCTAATCAATCTATCTAAAAGATCCTCCTTGTCACTCTCTGACTCCTTTTATTCCTTTTTAGTTTTCTTCTAATTATCAGTGCTTGAAACCATACTGTTTCCAGGTTTATTGACTGTTGCCCTCAAAGATTTGTCTGTTTTGTTTACACAATATCCCCAGTCCCTAGAGTAAGCCTAGAAGAAATGTATTATTTAGTATTGGAGAAGGAAGGAGGGAGGGAAGAAAAGGAGGGAGGAAGTGGAGAAGGGAGAAAGGGAGGGACAGAGAGAGGGACAGAGGGAGGGAGAGAAAAAGAAAGGAAGAGGACACAGAAGAGGAAGAAGGGGAATTGTATAAAGATACTTGAGGACTTTGAGATGGCATTTTGTGTTTTAGACTATATTGGTACTACTAGCTACTGTAAGAAATAAGCCATCCCAAATCTTAGTACCTTATTACAAACAAACAAACAAACAAACAAACAAACAAACAGAGCTTACTTCTCTCTCAAAACAGTCTAATGCTGATGTTCCTGGTTGGGCATTTCTCCATTAAGTAATTAGGAGATCAAGCCTCCTTCCACATAAAAATGTGGCTCCCAAGGTTGCCCTGGAAGTCATCTTCCTTCCTATCAGCTGGGAGGGTTCAAGGGCACATAGGGGGATGAATGGGAGTTTTAATAGGCCAGGCCTGGAAATGGCACATATCACTTTTTTAAAAAAAATTATATTTTATTGATTTTTTTTACAGAGGGGAAGGGAGAGAGACAGAGAGTTAGAAACATCGATGAGAGAGAGAGACACCGATCAACTGCCTCCTGCACACCCCCTACTGGGGATGTGCCCACAACCAAGGTACATGCCCTTGACCAGAATTGAACCTGGGACCCTTCAGTTCACAGGCTGATTCTCTATCCACGGAGCCAAACTGGTTTCAGCACATATCACTTTTGACTACATTCCACTTGGCCTACATAAGTGGTAGGTTGGGAAATATAGCCTAGTTGCATGCCTAGGAGGAGAAAAGAGGATTGATGAAAGGCTAGCAAATCTCTGCTATTGTGGTTACATAATTTGGTCCCTGTAAGATACCTATACATAAAGAGTTTAGAGTAAAATAATTTACTATTTTATATTTGTATTTATAAAATCTGGAAACGATTAAGTTTCAAAGAATTTCCAAAGTCTATTTATATAATAAAAGCCTAAGCAACTGTCACAGTGGAATGACCAGAACGACCAGTTGCTATGATGTTCACTGACCACCAGGGGGCAGATGTTCAATGCAGGAGCTGCCCTCTGGTGGTCAATGCACTCCCACAGGGGGAGCACTACTCAGCCAGAAGTTGGGCTCACAGCTGGTAAGCACAGCGGCGGTGGCAGATGAAGCAGTGCTCTGTGGCAGTGCTAAGGAGCAGCCAGCCAAGCTGTAAGGAGTAGCAAGCAGGTAAGGAGTAAGGGATCCCAGACTGTGAGAGGGATGTTCGACTGCTGTCTTAGGCCTGCTCCCCACAGGGACATCCCCCAAGGGGTCCTGGACTACAAGAAGGTGTAGGCAGAGCTGAGGGAACCCCTCTCCCCAGTGCATGAATTTCATGTACCAGGCCTCTAGTCTACAATAAAACCATTCTTTACTTTTTTTTGTTTTTCCCTATTCTCAGTTTATATTTTATTAGAGGTAACTTGCCAGTCAGATGATATGTTAAAATTATCCAGGATTAAAAAAAAAAAAAAGAGCACTTTCATGAAAATCATCTTTGTACATCTTTTAAGTACTTCCCTGAGGAATTATGCACAAATGTAATATTCTTGCTGACTTTAGCAATGGGCCAGAGCTGTAGACCTTTGAGAAAGAAGATAACTACCAAGTGGCAACTGGGCTCAAATTTAAACACATTGCCTAGAGCAATGCTTCTTGCTGCTCTTGGAAGGTTCTGGAAACGTGGGAGCCTCTGAGCTGGCAGACAGGACCTGCTGAGCAGAGTATGGTACCTTTAGAAGCTGGTGGGTCCAAACACAGACAAATGACTTAAAATGCAGTCTCGATGTGGCTTCTATACTAGTATATCCTTATGATACCATTGTAATAATCTGGTTATTATTTAATCGGAGAGGAATAAAGAGAAGACCAGATAATATAGGCATGCTATTTACAGCTTTGCTAATTTAACACTCTTCAAGTCTGTTCCCCACTGATTGATGGGGAAGGGACTAGACAAAGGCAGTTTGGGCGCATGCCCAGCAAGGTCTGAATGACACGGGAAGGTGCTTACCTGTCTGTCAATCACACCTGGAACAGGTAATTGGCCAGAATAAGTGTGGCCACTGCGAAGGCACGAAACCTGAATATTTAAACTTCTGAACAAAGCAAGTTCTCTCCCTTGTCTCTTGACCCTCTTGGGATGCCTGTCGCAGGGGACATGCTCCCTTGCATTTTCCCATGTGGCTCACAGCCGTGCAGACTCCACACAAAGGACTAATGGAATTTTATTAACCTGATGCTAGACTGGACCTGGCTACATGGAAGGGAAGCTCTGGTCGTTGGCTTTGCTTTTGGCTCTGCTGGAACCCCTGCAGCACCTTTGTCAGGACTGGGTGAGGGGCATGGGACTTGCAACCTGGAAAATAAAGTCTTTTACAGTATTTCATTCTTCCAAGGGAGCTTCTGAAAATGCTTATTTCAGCAGTACCCCAAGATGGAGAAATTTGACACCCTAATTTCTCTGGTAACACTTAGTTGTAAGACTTTTGTTTAGCTAGATTTCAGGCACTTTTGAATAATGATTATTCCGTAGTTTAGATGTAATTTTTTCTAAAACTCATTTCCTATTCTTTCTTTTTTAAAATCCTCAGTAAGGATATACAGTATTTTCCATTTCTTTTGAGTGAGAGTGGAAGGGGAGAGAGAAGAGAGAAAGAAACATTGCTGTGAGAGAGATACATCTATTGGTTACCTACCACTTGCACCCCATGCAGGGCCCAGGATTGAGCCTGCAATAGAAGTATGTGCCCTTGACTGGGAATCAAACTCGAGATTCTTTTGTCTACAAGCTGATGCTCTAACCACTGAGACAAACTGGCCAAGAAACCATTTCCTGTTCTTGAGAGAGGCCTTTTATAAACTCCCGGGAGAGGGAAGAAAAGAGGTACTTCAATTTGGTTGTTGTAAAAACTCCATTTGTATCTAAATTGCTTTGTAAGTTTGAGTAATATTTCAGTATGAGCTATAGTTTGACTTGATTACACCTGCCAGAGTTATCCTCAAAGGTGTGGATTTTCTTTTATTTAAAAAAAATATATATAGTTTAGTGAATTTTTTACAGAGAGGAAGGGAGAGGAATAGAGAGTTTGAAACATCAATGAGAGAGAAACATCAATCAGCCATCTCCCACTGGGATGTGCCCACAACCAAGGAGCATACCCTTGACCGGAATCGAACCTGGGATCCTCCAGTCAGAAGGTTGACACTCTATTCAATGAGCCAAACCGGTTAGGGCTGTGGATTTTCTTTTAATAATGTGGCTGTCAACACTGCCAAATATATTTCTGAGATTTTGAAATCTTACCACCTAGAAAGGAATGGTTATATTTTTTTAAATATATGAATTCTAATTTAGACTAAATCTGATGTTTCCACTGAGATTGTCTTACTATAAGTGATTTTTTTTCTCCTAATTTAATACTGGTGAAGACTATAAGCTCTGGAAGAATGAGTTTTAGGCATTAATCAGAATTGTAGAAAGAGGATAATAGGAAAGTAACTAACATTTACTGAGGCTTATTTGTCAAGACTGTTAGGCACTATGCCCATACACTTGACTTCCTTTAATCCTCACATTAACACCACAAATAAGGTAGAGTGCTTGTTTGTTTTGACCCACAGGTTTATTGGTGAGGACCATTTGCCTTTGAGAGGCTAACTTAAAAAAATATGCATTTATTGATTTTTAGAAAAAGAAGAAAGGGGGGAGAGAGAGAGAAATGCTGATTTGTTGCTCCACTTTTTTATGCATTTATTGGTTGATTTTTTTAAATGTATTTTATTGATTTTTTTACAGAGAGGGAGAGGAATAGAGAGTTAGAAACATTGATGAGAGAGAGACATCGATCAGCCGCCTCCTGCACACCCCCTACTGGGGATGTGCCCACAACCAAGATACATGGCCTTGAAGGGAATCAAACCTGGGACCTTTCAGTCCGCAGGCCGACGCTCTATCCACTGAACCAAACTGGTTTTGGCTATTGTTTGATTCTTGTATGTACTCTGACCAGGGATGGAACCTACAACCTTGGCCCGTTGGGAATGCTCTAACCAACTGAGTGACCTGGCCAGGGCAACTTAAACAAAATATATATTGGGATGGCATTGGTTAGTAAAATTATATAGGTTTCCCGTGTACACATCTCTAATGTATCGTCTGTGTATTGTATTGTGTGTTCACCACCCCAATCTGGGAGGTTAATTTATCTGCCATCCTGAGCCAGCAAGGGACAAAGCTTGGTTATAAACTGAAGTGCTCCAAAGCCCATCTCATGACTAGACCAGATTGAGAAAGAGAGTGAAAAAGCTGGAGACCAATACTAAGGAGTATGGTTCCTTGGAATTGGATTACTCAGTCTTCTTGTTCCTGAGAAATCCCTGGAGATAATTAATTCCTTCGTGTCTCTGTTAGCCAATAGCACTGCACAGAGACTGAAGTCACATGTACACTTAGACCTTCAGATCCCAGCATCCACTCTCTGATGTTTCTAGCCCCTTAGTGAAATCGCCTTGCAAGGGGTTTTCCCAAACCAGCTGTCTGTGGGAGCAATCAAGTTCCAACCCGGATTCCGACCGGGAAGGTTTGGTCCACTCTATCACGCCTCCATGGGAAAAAATGAAACTGACAGATTAAGGGAACAATTCCAAGAATAATTTTGGCACTCGATTTAAGGCTGGAAAATAATTTTCCTTCTTATTTGGGCAAGAAAAATGCCTCAAGAACAAGAAAAACCTGTAGAAGAGGCCAGCCGAGAGCCCCTTTTCCTCTTCCCTTCTGCCCGGGTTTGTGTCTGTACAACAGCTGGACTGCTTGCTACCTTCCTGAGTTTGTTCTCAGTTGGAAATATGTGCATCATTAAAGTAAAAAATTAAGCCAAATAGCACAACTCCAGATTGGGAGAGACAACAGTCTTTTCAAGTACAAGCATTAAACTGAAATTCCAGCCTTATCATAAGGTAGGTTTTTTAATTCCTAAGAATTATATTTTGCAACATTAAATGTACCATTTTTGGAAAAGCCACTCCTTTAGAATCTTCTTGCTTACTATTTTCGAATTTCCTTTCTCACGGCCATTGCATATGGTGCAAGGAGATAAGGAACATTTGTGCTAAAATGCATTCCTGATAAATCGGTACAGTCTCTCTGGAACTTTGATGAAGAATACATGGACAACATTTATCAAAATTATAGCACAAAATCACAAACTTTTTGACTCAGAAATGTCACATCCAGGAATTTATATCATAAACATACTTACATATGCACTGATATGTGAAATGGTTATTCTGCACCATAGTTTATAGAAAGGCAAAAAAAAAAAAATGGAAACAACTTAAATGTCAACAAATGTCTAGTTGAATAAATCACAGTACATGTGTGCAATGGAATACATTCACTCAACGGAATGAATAAGGGAGCTAATATTTAATGTACTAATATTTAATGATCTCTACGATATATTGATAAACCAAAAAGCCAAGTGCAGAGCAGTGTGGAAAGTATAGACAAAAGTCTACTTGTATGGAGGTGGGGGTGGGATGTATATGTTTTTGCTCTATGTTTAAAAACTATCTCTAGAAGAACACAGAAATTTGTAACATTGATTACTTCAGAGAACTGAGTAGCTGGTAAGATGGAGACCTCACTGCCTACTGTTTGTATTAATTGTGTTTTGAATTACATACAAAATTTCACAGGATAAATTTTAATCGAAAAGATTGAGAATTAAGCCATAACAAAATAAGCATAACCCATAACAAAACAATAGTTTTTTAAAAATAATATGATTTGTTTTTCTTTTAATGAAATAGTAAATAACAAGATTTGTGGAGTTAAATGTTGCACCTTAACACCTGGATATTTTAAAGCTCTCTTTACAATAACATTGAATCAAAGAAAAATCCAGGAGAAGATTCAAGACCAAACTGCAAAGTCTACAAAAGATTGATACTGCTGAGACCAGTTTGGCTCAGTGGATAGAGCGTCGGCCTGCGGACTGAAAGGTCCTGGGTTCGATTCCGGTCGGGGGCATGTACCTTGCTTGCAGGCACATCTCCAGTGTGGGGTGTGCAGGAGGTGGCTGATTGATGTCTCTCTCTCATCGATGTTTCTGACTTTCTATCCCTCTCCCTTCCTCTCTGTGAAAAATCAATAAAATATATATTTAAAAAAAAAGATTGATACTATGAAATTTCTAGATAGTTTTATGGTCTCAAAGTGTCTCTCCACAGATTGCTTATGAGTTGCAAGAAGCAAAAGAGTATACATAGAAGAAATCAGAAGACACCTTGGGGTGATGATCAAAATCAACATCACCAATCAGAGACAGACATCTTGTGGTACCCTGAAAAGACACGAATCTCTTACAGGAACGTAAAACCAGATTCTAACCAAGGAGAAACCCAAATTCTAATAAGTGACCTGTATTCTTTGAAAAATGTCAATGTTATGAAAGGCCGACTGTTCCCCATCAAAAGAGACTAAACAGACATAACATCTGTATTCAGTATGTCTTTCTGGACTGGGCTTTGCACTAATCGGAAAATTAATATTAGAAAGGATATTATTGGGACAATTCACAGAATTGAATTATGGATTGTAGATTAGATAAAAGTAATGTTCCAATGCCTCTATATGAAATATTGTTCTTCCGAAGTACATGTAATTCAACTTACTCTCAAATGGTTGGCCAAAAATAATCATGCATAATTATACATGCATATATATGTACACATGTAGAGAGTGAAATATAAAGCAAATGTGGCAAAATGTCAACATTCGATGGATTCATTGTGTATGTACTATGGACACTAATTTGTTCACTTTAAAAATGGTTAATTTTAGCCAAAACCGGTTTAGCTCAGTGGATAGAGCATCAGCCTGCAGCCTGAGAGGTCCCAGGTTGGATTCTGGTCAAAGGCATGTACCTTGGTTTCAGGCACATCCCCAGTGGGGGGGTGTGCAGGAGGCAGCTGATTTGATGTTTCTAGCTCTCTATCTCTCTCCCTTCCTCTCTGTAAAAAAATTGATAAAATATATTTTTATTTATTTTTTATTTTTTTAAATATATATATTTTATTGATTTTTTTTTTACAGAGAGGAAGGGAGAGGGATAGAAAGTCAGAAACATCAGTGAGAGACATCGATCAGCTGCCTCTTGCACGCCCCCCACTGGGGATGTGCCCGCAACCAAGGTACATGCCCCTGACTGGAATCGAACCTGGGACCCTTCAGTCCGCAGGCTGACACTCTATCCACCGAGCCAAACCGGTTTCAGCCATAAAAATATATTTTTAAAAAGTTAAAATAAAAATGGTTAATTTTATATTATGTGAATTTCACCTCAATGAAAAACAAAGGATGGACTTGAGTTAAGGGGTATAAAAGGTATCCAAAATTTCTCTCTAATATTCTTATAAGTTTAAAATCATTTCAAAATAAAAAGTTAAAGAATTTCTATGTATCAGTTAGAGTCCAGGAAAATAGACTTTGTAGTAGGGAATTCTACAAAGAAAATTTAATTTGGAAATTAGTAATTCAGACAGTAAAGGACTGAAAAGCAAAGGGGCAAGGTGGTGACTCCGAGGTAATGCCTGCAGGTAGCAGTTCCTTACTCTAGGAGAGGTATTATGGCAGCACGGAGACTCAATGGGAGTGGTTTAGGGGCGGCTTAGGGAGGGTGGAAAAGAAGCTGGAGGCTATGGGCATCGGCCGTTGGCCCTGCCAGGGCATTGCTGGCCAAAGTTCCAGCTTCCTTCTCCTGCCTTCAAGTCTCCCTCTAGTGTCCCCTGTTGGCAGAACCTAACAGCAGCCAGCTGACAAAAAAGCAATGTAATTTGTAGAGTTCTAACCTCACTTCACAAAGCTCAGCATGGAGCTTTCAAAACCACTGGCATACAGGACTCAAGGTACTTGGAAAGTAATTCTTTCTGGGTTTGAAAGTGAGAGATTATATAGGTTAACAACAGACATACTCTACATATCAGAATTCTGAGATCTTATTTAATACTAGAGGCCCATGCATGAAATCTGTGCAAGAGTAGGCCTTTATTCCCCCGGCTGCTGGCATCGGCTTCCCTATGGCACTTGTGACCTGGGCTTCCCTCACAGCCCCGGCTTCATCTGGAAGGTCGTCTAGAAGAATGTCTAGTCTAATTAGCATATTATGCTTTTATTATTATAGACTAGAGGCCTGATGCACAAAATTCGTGCAAGAGGCTTGGCTCTCATAGCCCTGCCTACTTCAGCCTTTGCAGCCCTTGGCTTCATCCGGAAGGACATCTGGAATGTTGTTCAGCTGTCCAGTGTAATTAGCATATCATGCTTTTATTATTATAGATATATTGTGGAGAGATTAACATTGAATTTATGTCCAATAGTGCTATAACTCATGCCCGAATGAAGCATGAAGCTCATCTAGCAAGTGTATTTTCTCCTTTAAGGTTCATCACAATCTTTTTCATGTAGGAATAATAGGCAATACTTAGCACTTAATGTATATGTGTGTTGTGGGGGGAGGACATAAACAGAAAAATCACCAGCAAAAAAACACAAAAATTTGGACAATGTGAAACTAAATAGATCTTGGAAAGGGCACTTATTTATCACATGAGAGCTAAAATAAGAAGGCAGATTGTCCCTTAATCAATCTCTGTGGAGAACAACAGGCACATCAGCCAACTCAACTTTTTGCCATTCTGTGCAAGGCTGCATGACTGCTAGAGTGTCTGAGGATCACTGTTTACAAGTGTGGCAGACAATTCTCACATGGCTCCTAGTGATCCCTGCTTCCTGGTATTTATACCCTTGGTCTTTTCCCCCTAAGGATTCACTTCTAATGAACAGAATATGGCAACAGTGATGGATTGAAACTTCTCTCATGAGGCTACTGTAGGAGAGGAAAAAAACGCCCTTTTGCTTCTAAATTCTTAGCAGGATCCTCTGTAATAAAGGCACAGATTAACAAAAGAAAAACAAACCGAGATATTAATGTGAATATCTTATATGTACATGGGAAAGACTAAGGAAAAGAGTAAGTCAAAGACATGGCTTAGGCCCTGGCTAATGTGGTTCAATTGGTTGGGTGTTGTCCTGTGCACCAAAAGATTGCCAGTTCAATTCCCAGTGAAGGGTACATACATGCCTGGGTTGTAGGCTTTGAAAGGGGGTAACAGTGGTGTGAGCAGCATGGGACATGGAGTGTGATGCTGGAGTGTGGGCAGGGGCAGAGGGGGATCTGAAGGTGTCACTGAAACAGGAATTTTTAGGGTGAAAAAGACAGGTTTAGGAAAATTTAGAAATTAGGGGACCTTGGAGGAAGCACAGGGCTGCAGACCAGCAGAAGGCTTATT
>PVJN01035795.1:0-21873 GCA_004026805.1 Lasiurus borealis | reverse complement strand
GCGGCCGCCAGAGAGCGCTGCCGGCTCGACTCTTGCAGGGAGGGGCGGAGCCGCAGGCGGCGGGGTGGAGGTTGGGGGGCGCGCGGGAGTGTGGGGGGGAAGGGGGCGGGGTGAGGAGCGGCAGAGATCTAGGGGCAGGTGAGACCTAGAGGATCCGGCCCTGCGAAGCCTTTGGGAAGGGAGCGAGCCAAGGTTCTCCTACGACCCAGGGCGGAGGGGACAGGGCTAGACGAGACCAGAAAGAGGGGTGGCCGGGCATCCAGCCATCCAAAGTCCCCCAGGAAACTGAGCCCAAGAAAGCTGAGCTGGTGCAGCCTATCAGGAATGGGGTGTCTGAGGGATCTGGGGAGAGTCTGGGGGTGGTGGGGGGGACCGCAGATTCTCCCTCTGGGTCTGCCCTCCCTAGCCTGTAAGGAGGGGCTCCCCGTGGGAAAGGCCCAGCACAGTGGTTCTCAACCTTCCTAAGGCCGCGACCCTTTAATATAGTTGCTCACGTTGTGGTGACCCCCAACCATAAAATTTTTTCCGTTGCTACTTCAAAACTGTAATTTTGCTACTGTTATGAATTGTAATGCAAATATGATATGCAGGAAGTATTTTCATTGTTACAAACTGAACATAATTAAAGCATAGGGATTAATCACAAAAACAATATGTAATTATAGATTGTGAAATATTTATTTCTAATTACAAATAAATGAAATTTTGTCTTGAATCGTGGTGTAGCATGGGTAACAGTCTTCATATGACAACAGTAAACTACATTGCTACACTTTGCTACACCGAGGAGCAGTGTGTTGGTTCCTAAGACCATGGGAAATAGATGTTTTCTGCTGGTCTTAGGTGACCCCTGTGAAAGGGTCGTTCAACCCCCAAAGGGGTCACGACCCACAGGTTGAGAAACGCTGCTCTAGCGGGAGGGAGACGAAAAATCCCAACTGCACTGAACCCCAGTTCCAGGCAAGACTCATATGGGGGAGTCTGGACTGTTGTAAAAAGGAAGGAGTGCACGGAAACTTAGGGGAGCCTAAAAACAGAGGTCTGGGGGCGCGTGAAAGTACACACAGAAGTGTGCACACAGAGCGCTGACTGCTGATTGTGCCACTGGCTTTCTCTAACGGGTGGAAAACAGAATTTCACACAACAGCACTGAAATCCAGGTCCAACTGCACTGAGCCTCAGTTTCAGGCGAGACCCTGGAGACTCAGACTCATATGGGTCCCTAGAGCGCACGGAAACTCAGGGGAACCGGAAAGGCAGAGGACTGGAGGCAAGCGCACATGCACAGACACAGCTGATCCTCACAACCAATTGGCTTGGAGGTCAATTCCCCCCAGTGATACCAACAACAATCAAGAATTAACTACAATAAAGCTGTACACACAGTCCACAAAGGGGTGCACCACGAGTGTAACTGGGGAGGCAGAGCTACTGAGCCACATAGGGTACATAGTATACAAAGCAGCAAAATATGCGGAGACAAAGGAACAGATCACAAAGGAAAGAAATGGAGGAAAACAAACAACTGGATATAGAGTTCAAAACCATGGTTATAAGGTTTTTCAAGAATTTCCTAGAAAAGATAGATAAATTTAGCAAGACCCAAGAGGAGATGAAAAAGGAGCAACTAGAAATTAAACATACATTGACTAAAATAAAAATATTATACAGAGACCTAACAGCAGACTAGAGGAGTGCAAGAATCAAGCCAAAGATTTGAAATACAAAGAATCAGAAAACACTCAGCTGGAAAAGCAAAAAGAAAAAAGAATAAAAAAATGTGAAGATAGTGTAAGGAGCCTCTGGGACAACTTCAAGCATACCAACATCAGAATTATGGGGTGCCAGAAGAAGAGAGAGAACAAGATACTGAAAACCTATTTGAAGAAGTAATGACTGAAAATTTCCCCCACCTGGTGAAAGAAATAGACTTACAAGTCCAGAAATGCACAGAACCTCAAACAAAAGGAATCCAAAGAGGACCACACCAAGACACATCACAATTAAAATGCCAAGAGCAAAAGACAAAGAGAGAATCTTGAAAGCAGCAAGAGAAGAACAGTTAATTACCTACAATGGAGAACCCATACGATTGTCAGCTGATTTCTCAACGGAAACTATGCAGGCCAGATGGGAGTGGCAAGAAATATTCAACGTGATGAATGGCAAGAACCTACAACCAAGATTACTCTACCAAAGATTATTCTAGCAAAGCAATCATTCAGAATTGAAGGGCAGATAAAGAGCTTCACAGATAAAAAAAAAGCTAACAGAGTTCATCAACACCAAACCAGTATTATATGAAATGCTGAAAGGTATTCTTTAAGAAGAGGAAGCCAAAACCGGTTTGGCTCAGTGGATAGAGCGTCGGCCTTTGGACTGAAAGGTCCTGGGTTTGATTCCAGTCAGGGGCATGTGCCTTGGTTGTGGGCACATCCCCAGTGGGGGGCATGCGGGAGGCGGCTGATCGATGTCTCTCTCATCAATGTTTCTAACTCTCTGTCCATCCATCTTCCCTTCCTCTCTGTGAAAAATCAATAAAATATATTTTAAAAAAAAGAAGAGGAAGAAAAAAACGGTAAAGGTAAAAATTATGAACAACAAATACATACTTATCAACAAGTGAATCTAAAAATCAAGTAAACTGAAAATCTGATGAACAGAATAAATTGGTGAATATAATAGAATTAGGGACATAGAAAGGGAGTGGACTGATAATTCTCAGGGGAAAAAAGGTGAGGGGGGTACAGGGAGAGACTGGACAAAAATCATACACCTATGGATGAGGACAGTGTCGGGGAATTAAGGGCTGAGGGTGGTGTGGGAGGCAAGTGGAGGGGAGCTATGGGGGGAAAAAAAAGAATAATCTGAACAATAAAGTTTAAAATAAAAAAAATAAAAGAAACAACACACTACTGAGGAGCCCGGTGCCCGGCAGGCCTTCTGCAGGCATCTGTTGAATGCACGCAGCTGCTGTTGGTGCTATTAAACAGAGTTACAGTACTTCCCAGGGGAGGGCATGTGAAAGCAAACAGAGGTTAGCAGGTAAGTGGGGGGAGAAGAGCATTCCAGTGTGTGAAGTCCCTGTGGCAGCGAGAAGCATGGCTGATAGGAGGAGGACTCGAAGCCAGTGTTACTGAGGCAGAGTGACAGCGAACACAGTTCGGGGAGAGGCTGCAGACACAGAATGAGGCCAGCAATGCGATTCCCAAGACCTTTGACGGTTTTGACTCTGGCCAGGAACGAGGGAGCAGCATGAAGACTCTCGGGCAGGGGCCACCTAATCAGCTTTATTTGGAGCAGCTGGCTGGCAGGGGTTCTAATGAATGCAGGGGGCCAGTTAGGAGACTATTGCTAGTTAACTGGTTTGGGGCTGCCTTTCTACTCAATGGTGAGAGCCATCGGATAGGGCCTACCCCTGGTACCCCTCTGAAAACACCCCCCCCAACCCCGACACACACACACATACAGAGCCCAGCCTGGGAGTGCAGAGAAAAGGTGCTCAATATACATTTTTTTTACATCAATATGAAATCATAGTGACCCAGCAATGTTCAGGCCCCCCCCCCCCGTTTATGTACACAGGCCCCGGCAGCCTGGGGGAGCAGTGGGCCGGGGAAAGGGAATGCAGGCTTCCTGCCAACCGGCGTCCCAGTGTGGGAACCGGGAGCCAGGCTCCCATCTGTCCATTCGCTTCCTCTACGTATTCCGTTTGTTCGTAAACACGGTCCTGGCCGCGGCCTGCCAGCCCTCTCCCTGCTCCGGGCGGGGCTCCGCCGGCTCTGTCCCCCGCCTGGGGCAGCAAGAGCAGGTGTGCCGGCCTCTGCACACCCTCTCGGCCCCTCAATGGTCCCGGTGCTGACGTGGGGGGGACGGGGGGTGCCGTACAGGAGGCAAGTCATAGTGTCCAGGGATGTGGCTGTTCTTGGGCGAGTCGTAGTGGCCGGGGGCCGGGCCGAGAGGCTGGGGGGGCTGGGAGCCCACGGAGTCTGGGTCTGCAGACAGAGAGGGGGCGGCATGAGGAGGTGGCGGCTCCTCCCTTCTCCCTCCTCTCCCCGCTCCGGCCTCTTCTGCCCAAAGCGGAGCTGGGCCTGGCTATAGGGCCGTTTGTGGAGCTTCTCAGCGGCCAGCAGGGGCAGCTGCCGTGACCTGCCCGCCTCCCAGGATATGAGGACACTGTCATCTGCCCAGGCAGCCCCCTTGCTCACCCCCTGCCTGGTTCCCCACTTTTCTGGGGACCAACTCCACACGCCAGGGGCTCTACAACCGCCATGTCAACCCTCAGCCCCGTGAGGCGCGTTCCACCTCTCAGGCTCTAAGCAGCCATGCGATTCCCAACATCCCGCCCGGTCTGGGCCCACGCCAGACCCCCAAGGCCTTGCCTCTTGCTGCCACAGCATGCCACCTCCACGTTCTCTTTCTCTGTCCCTTTCTACCTCCCTGACCCTCCTTCCCTCCCCCTCTCCAGCCCTGCCCCAGGGGAGGAGGAGGCTCAGCTCACCGTGGGACAGAGCAGTGGGCTGCTCGTAGGTGCCGCTGTCTCGCTGCGGCTGCGGCTGCAGCTGCGGCTGGGGGTACCGGGGCCTCTGGCTGGCCGGAAGCTGAGGAGGCTGCCTGTGGGGAGACCCTGAGGGAGGGCCTTTCATTTCCACGTAGCTGCTCTCCCGGGGGCCCCCTAGCAGGCCGGGCAGGTCCCGGATGGTGGCATAGGGGTTCTCACTGCTCAGGGAAGCCATACTGGCCCCCAGCCCGTCTTCAGAGATGGGTCCTGAGGATGGGGGGGAAGAATTCAGGCTCAGGGGAGGCACTGGCTCCTAAACAAACTCCAGTGCAGCCTCTTGCTCACACCCCCACACCCCCTCCTCCCCCCGTGCTCATACCTTTACCATAGAATGGGCCCGGGCCGTTCGTGTTGCCGTAGCTACAGCTGTAGCTTCGGTCCAAGCGGCTGCTACCTGAGGAGGAGGAAGCACCCCGCCATCACACTCCCAGGCTCAGCCTCCTCTAACCCCGGTGCCCAGAACCCCCTCCTGCAGCTGCGCACGCTCAGATGGAGCAGACCCGGCCTCTAGGCTCCTACCCCTGTCCAGGTGCTTCCAGTCGGCAGGCAGCGTGGTGTGGTTGTCAGGCCCGTGGGCTCCACCTGGCCGCTCAGAGGCCTGGAGGCTGGCAAAGAGCTGATTGCCTGGAACCTGCGGGAGGGGGGAAGGCGTGAGGATGGAGCTTTCCAGAGAAGCAGGTGTTTGCCCTCTCCCCACAGGGCACCCGCCCCGGCACTGACCTTGTTGGGGGGTGGAGGGTTCGGAGAGCACTGTGACAGGGTGTGGTAGCTGGGGTTGGAGTAGTAGTGACTGTAGCTCAGCGGGATATCTGCAAGAACAGACGCAGGCGAGGGTGATGGTGACCCCCCCCCCCACACCATCGGAGACGGGCCTGGGCCCCTGGAAGGCTATTCTGACCCCGGAGATCAGTACTCAGCCCCTCTGACTCCCCTTCCTCCTCCAACGCCTCACCCCCATCTTCCAGGTCCCGGGAGAGACCCAGGAGCCCTGTGCCCGGGAGCCAGCTACTTACTTGGATGTGCCCGCTGCCCCCTGCACGCTCACCTGGCATGACATACTCAGAGCCATCCAGTCGCCCGCTGCTGTACGCCACCGCCAGGTGTTGGTGCTGCTTGCCTTTCTGCCAGCGGCGGTAGCCGATGAACAGCGCCACCAGGGCCACCACCAGGGACCCCAGCACTGCGATGCCGATCACGGCCCCCAGGGAGTTATAGGGCACTGGAAAGGTAGGCGTCATGGTGAAGGGCTCCTGGCTTCCTAGTGGGTAGGGCAGGCGTTCAGAACAGGGTCCTGGCTCTGCTGCTGGTGGTGAGCTTGGAGGACGGGCAGGGGAGAGAGTCCTGGGGGAGGGGCCAAGATCTTGGCAGAGAGACCCAGGCAGGTGGCCAGGCCCTTGTTCCCTGGGGATCCTCAAGGCCAGGAGGAGAACTCACCAATCCTGCAGGGGGCCCCGCTGTGCCCTGGGGGACACACACAGGCCCCCGTCTCCGGGTGGCACCTCTCTCCGAAACCACACTGGCATGGTTGGGAGCAATTGGCACCGAACATCCCTGGAGCACAGCCTGGGAGAGAGCCGAGGAGGAAGGCGGGGATCAGAGGTGGCCGGGACACCGGGCTCGGGCTGGGACTTGGGGTGCGGGGGCACGGAGCTCCGCTTCTGTGGGTACCTTCCAAGCAGAGGTGTCCGGTCCAGCCTGGGGGGCAAAAGCAGCTTCCATCCTGGGGGTGGCAGGTGCCGCCGTGGTGACACTGGCAGGGCTGGGCGCAGCTGTCTCCCCAGCGTCCTGGAGGGCACGCTGCGGGAGAAAAGAGGTGCTGTCTGGGGTGCCAGCCCAGCCCTCCTCGGCACTCACAGATTAATTCTGGGCCCCAACCACCCCGAAATCTTCCCCGCAGCGCTGGTCTCTCGCCCCAGGGACACCAAGGCTTTGAACAGAATCTGCACTCGGATGACTCACGAATGCCGACCCAGGGGCTCGGCTGCCTACTCAGCGTGTACACTTGGCTGTTGATGGCCATTCAGAGCAGCGTGGCCCAGCCAGGCGACCAGAGCCATCCAAACTACCCTGCACTGGGTAGCTCTAGACTTAAAAAAAAATACATTTTTAATGCGACCAAAGTAAATGTTCACGCTGTTTAAGATATAATGTTTGGCCAAAACCGGTTTGGCTCAGTGGATGGAGCGTCGGCCTGCGGACTGAAGGGTCCCAGGTTCGATTCCCATCAGGGGCATGTATCTTGGTTGCAGGCACATCCCCCAGTGGGAGGTG
Organism: Lasiurus borealis; assembly: GCA_004026805.1. Lineage (NCBI taxonomy): Eukaryota > Metazoa > Chordata > Mammalia > Chiroptera > Vespertilionidae > Lasiurus > Lasiurus borealis. The sequence goes on along the minus strand of PVJN01035795.1, from coordinate 15,041 downwards.
TGCAGGAGGCGGCTGATCGATGTCTCTCTCTCATCGATGTTTCTAACTCTATCCCTCTCCCTTCCTCTCTGTAAAAAAATCAATAAAATATATATTTTTAAAAAGATATAATGTTTGTGATGTGACACTAACAGATACTCTACTAGTAGTTATTACTGAGTCCCCTGGCCAAGCTCTGCACCAGGATGATGACTTTCCTCTCCCCTGCCCGACAGTGAGCTTCCATCCAGCCTGTTTCACAGCCATCGCTTCTCATTTCCCTTTTCAAACCCTGTTTCACTCAGTTGTTTTGTGTTAATCTTTTCCGGAATGTCCTCCATATGTTCACTAGAGCCCGAGGCATGAAGTTCGTGCAAGAGCGGGCCTTCCTTCCTCCCCCCTCCCTCCCCCGGCTGCCAGCACCGGCTTCCCTCGGGCACCCGGGACCTAGGCTTCCCTTCGGCCCCCAGCAGGCACCTGGGCCCCGAGCTGCCCTGGCAGAGGGGGCCCTGCCCACCACCCCAGCCCACTGGTTGGTCTCGGCAGCCTGATTCTGCCCTCGCAGCCTCCACGGCTTGCCTCAGCCCTTGCAGCCCCAGCTTCCTCCAGAAGGTTGTCTTCCAGACGTCTGGAAGGACGTCCGGAAGGTTAATCAGCTGTCTGGTCTAATTAGCATATTATGCTCTTATTATTATAGATGGGAGAAAGAACCAATTAATTAACTAATAAAAAATTGAGCTTGTGGCCCAGGAATCAAGAGGCTGTTCAGTTCCATCCCAGTCAAGGCACGTGCCCAGGTTGCAGGCTTGATGCCCAGTGGGGGATGGGGGGGTGCAGGTGGCAGCTGATTGGTGATGTTTCTCTCATTGATGTTTCCATCTCTCTATCCTTCTCCCTTCCTCTCTCTCTTTAAAAGATCAATAAAAACGTGTTTGTTGCCGAAACAGGTTTGGCTCAGTGGGTAGAGAGTCGGCCTGTGGATTGAAGGGTCCCAGGTTTGATTCCGGTCAAGGGCACACATCCCCAGTAGGGGATGTGCAGGAGGCAGCTGATTGAGGTTTCTCTCTCATCGATGTTTCTAACTCTCTATCCCTCTCCCTTCCTCTCTGTAAAAAATCAATTATATATATATATATATATATATATATATATATATATATATACTTTTTTTTTTAAGTGTTTGTTTTAAAAAAATGAACTTATGGGATTCCCTCACCCCCTTCCCGGTACTGCTCTTCCTCGGTCTCCCACGGAGAAGGACAGGGAGCTGTTTCTCCTCACCTGTTCATTGCTGCATCCTCAGCACCCAGAACGGAGGAGATGCTCACTAAGTTTTTGTTTATATTGTTCTATAACTAACTGACTCAGGGCAAGTCCAGAGGCTTTTCTACCCGGGAGCAGGGGAGCAGAAGCCGCTGGTTCTCAGCCCACCCTCAGGCATGCACATGCTCACAGACACACGAGCCACCACGTACCTTGAGAGCAGTCTGAGCCGGTCCAGCCAGCCAGGCAGTAGCAGGTTCCGTTGGAGGGGTGGCAGGAGGAGTGGTTGGCACACTTGCAGGGCACACAGCGTTTGCCATAGCGGCCAGGCTGGCAGGCTGGGAGGAAAGGGCTCCTGGTGAGTGGGGGCAAACCGCCCTGGATCCCACTGTCTCCCTCCCTCCTTCCCACTGGCCCAAAGATTGGAGTCAGCGGGAGAAAACGAGATGGGGAGCGGAGAGGCTGCTGACACGACCCTGTGCCATGGCTGGCAGGCGGGGGGCGGGGAGGGAGCCTCACATCGCTGGCAGGAGGGACCTCGGAATCCGGGCACACACACACAGTTGCCACTCTCGGGGATGCAGGTGCCCCCGTTCTTGCAGGTGCAGGTGTGGCTGCAGTTGGCTCCCCAGAAGCCCTCGGGGCAGGGCAGGTGGCAGCGGGCACCTGTGGGAGAGGGGAATAGGGTGAGCCTGGTCTGCCCCACCCCTTCCATAAGGGTTCTTCTGGACACATTTCTTGGGGTCTACTGGTGTACCCCCAACTCCACAACGGGCCTGGGGCCTGCTCACCCCAGAATGCTCACCTGTCCAGCCAGCCTGGCACCGGCACTGTCCATGAACAGGGTCGCAGCCTTCAGAGTGGTCACAGTCACAGTGATTGGCACAGCCTTCACCAAACTTCCCCTTCTGGGAGAGGGAGCGGTGGGGGGGGGGGCAGACTAGTCAGCTGAGGGAGGCCATGCCCACCCTTTCCCCCCGGCAGGCAGGCTGCTGGGCACTTACTGGACAGGGGAGCTGGCAGTGGACCCCGTGCCAGCCAGGGGTGCAGGTACAGGCTCCAGTTTGGGGGCTGCAGGCTGCCTCGTGGGCACACTGGCAGCTGGCATTGCAACCGAATCCCCAGGTTCCAGGTGGGCAGGGCACAGAGCAGTTACCACGCTGCCAACCTAGAAGACAGGTTCGCAGGTAGGTAGGCACGGGCGCCCAGCTGCCCTCCGGGGTGAGCACACACTAAGCACGGGCTGTGCCAGGCTCTGCGCTCTGAGCTGGGGGTGAAGGGTGGGGTGCTCACGGTCCCTTACAAGAGACAAGCATATAAACTGTGAGATGTGGGACAAAAGGCGAAGAGACTACCAGCCACGCACCACCCCGTCCTGGGTCTTGGGTGCCCCTTCTGCAAAATGAGGGCAGTTGGCAGCAAACTAAATGCCTACAGAGGCCCCAACAGGTAACAAAGTGAATTCCCCCCATCATGTGGAAGAGTAGGGAAGAGTGGGCCGAAACGGGTTTGGCTCAGTAGAGAGAACCTTTGGACTGAAAGGTCCCAGGTTCGATTCCGGTTAAGGGCATGTACCTTGATTGCAGGCACATCCCCAGTAGGGGGCGTGCAGGAGGCAGCTGATGGATGTTTCTCTCTCATCGATGTTTCTAACTCTCTATCCTTCTCCCTTCCTCTCTGTAAACAATCAATAAAATATATTTAAAAAAAAAAAAGAATAGTGAGGAAGAGTGGGAACTGGAGATGGAGGTTTGTTAAACATCCTAGAGAGCTAGCCTGTGTCAGAATGCAGCCCACAGACTGCGGGTGAACAGGGTTCACCAAAGAGGGGCCTTCCGGACTGGGACTTCAAGGATGAGTGGGGCTGAAACCGGTTTGGCAGGTGGGAGGTGGGGAGGGAACCTCACATCTCTGGCACGAGAGACCTCGGAATCCAGGTATACACACACACACAATTGCCACTCTCGGGGTTTGGCTCAGTGGATAGAGCATCGGTCTGCGGACTTAAAGGTCCCAGGTTCGATTCCGGTCAAGGGCATGTACCTTGGTTGCGGGCACATCCCCAGTGGGGGGCTTGCAGGAGGCGGCTGATCGATGTTTCTCTCTCATCGATGTTTCTAACTCTCTATCCCTCTCCCTTCCTCTCTGTAAAAAACCAATAAAACATATTTTTAAAAAAGAAAGGATGAGTGGAATTTCTGCAGTTGAGGAAAAAGCCAAGTGGGGATTCCAGGAAGGGAGAAGCCTGGCTACTTTCCCACGGTCCAGCTGCTGCCCAGCAGCTCCTCCCTCACCCTGCGCCTCTCCCCGCTCCGTGGCCCCACCCCCACCCGCCCCTCCCGGACGCACCCCGTTACCTTCCTTGCAGATGCAGGCCCCGTCGACAGGGGAGCAGGCGATGGCGTTCTCGCAGGAGCAGCGAGAGGAGCAGTTGACTCCGTAGGTGTCCGGCGGGCAGAGGCTGGCGCAGTGCGGGCCCTGGAGGCAGCGGGCGGACGAGTGAGCGGCGGCTCTGCAGCTCCCTCCGTCCCGCACCCCTGCCTGCCCCCGGGTCCGGGTCCGGGTCCGGTTCGCGGGGCGCGCCTCACCGTGTAGCCGGGCGCGCACCGGCAGAGGCCGCTGTCGGGCTGGCAGAGGCCGCCGTGCAGGCAGAGGCAGTGCTCCCGGCAGCCGGGCCCGTGCGTGTCCCGCGGGCAGCTCTCGTTGCAGTGAAGGCCGGCCCAGCCCGGCTGGCACGCGCACTCGCCGCTCATCGGGTGGCAGCTGCGGGCGAGGCAGGTGGTGCGCTCGGAGCCGGGGCCTCGGGCCAACCCGGACCCCTTGGCGGGGGGTAGGGGGGCAGCCCATGATGCCAAGGGGAGGGGGGGCCCTAAGGAAGGCTCCGTGCTGTTCCCAGAGCGCCCTGCAGCTGCCCGTCCCCAGCCCTAGTTCTGTTCTCTTCGGTGACACCCATCCCGCCCGGTGACAGGACCCCGGCGGCTTCAGCACGGAAAGCCTCACCCACCCACGGCCCCCTCCTGCCCCCAAGTCCTTGACCGGGTCCCGGGCCCACCTGAGGCTGTGCGCGGGGTCGCAGGTGCAGGGCAGCCGGCAGCTGAGGCCGTAGAGGCCATCGGGGCAGAGGCGCTCGGTGCAGCGGTGCCCGGTGAAGCCATGCTCGCACAGGCACGCGCCGTTGGGGAAGCAGCGGGCGCCGGGCGCGCAGTCGCACGTCTCCGCGCAGTCCTGCCCGAAGTGGCCCACCGGGCACTCCTCCCGGCACCTGGGCGCCCAGCTGGGTGAGCCTGGCCACGTCCACCCTCCCGGCCCGTTCCCCACCGCTCCCGCCCTCCCGATGATGCCACTCACCTCTCCCCCGTGTAGCCGGGGGCACAGGTGCACTGCCCCGTCAGCGGGTCGCAGAGGCCACCGTTGTGGCAGCGGCATTCCTGGGAGCAGCTGGGTCCGTGGAAGCCCTGGGCGCAGGGCAGGGTGCAGATGGGGCCCTGCGGAGGGAGAGGTTGGCAGACGCCCCGGCACCGGGTCTCCCCCTGCTTACGGGACCCTTGAGTAACTCCCACACCAAGAGCCCTCCTCACCCCGCTCCGGGGCCCACAAGCCACCCGCTTCCCACCCCGGTTCCACAGGTCCCACCCTTCGTACCATCCAGCCGGGCGGGCAGCTGCAGGAGCCGCGGGAGGCCTCGAAGACGCCCCCGTTGTGGCAAGGAGAGGTGCGGGGGCAGTGGAGGCCAACGGCGTCCTGGAGACAGGGCACCTCACAGCTGGCGGCAGAGCAGGCGAGGGCAGTGGGTCAGTGTGAGCAAGCAGCTCTTGCCTCCCCTTGGCCCTAAGGCCTGACTTTGGGGCTCAGTGAGCACGCTCCTGCCCTCCCTCTCTCCCCGCCTTGAAGGGGACTCGGGCGTCAGAAAGCAAAACTTCCCAGGACTGGACATGGCAGGGACATAACGCAGTAGATAGAGCCTTCGGACTGAAAGGTCCCAGGTTCGAAACATCCATCAACTGCCTCCTGCACGTCCCCTACTGGTCCCAGGTGCGAAGGAGTAGAGGCCCAGACACCTGGCCCACCTCCACCTTGGCTCGTGCTGTTTGTTCCTTCTGGAGAGGCCTCTCCCTGCGTGGAGGTCTCGGCTCCGGGCTGTGGTTCCTTCTCCTCCCTGGGGCTCCCCAGCTCCCCCTGTACCCGGCCTTGCCACGAGGCTCCCTGCCTCAGCCCCGCTTTAGGACATGCTTTCACACACATGCTCTCTCGTGTTATCGTCACAGTAACCTTCCCACGTGGATGCCGCTGTAGCCACTGCACAGACAGGCATCCAGCTCCCAGCGCCAAGGACTTGCTCCAGGTCACTCAGCCCGGGAGCGGCAGAGCACAGGGACTCGGGTCTTGGCCTCCTGACGCCATCCCCACCTTTGGAACCCGTCCGAGTCCCCGCATATGCCCATGTGTGCCAGTGTGGTCCTGGGCCTGGGACCCCGTTAGTGTGCTTGTCTCCCACTACACACCTGGGCCCCGTTCTCTCTGGGGGGCAGAAGCAGGCTCCAGTCTGGGGGTCGCAGGGTGCCCCGCGGCAGCTGCAGGAGAGCTGGCAGGCAGGGCCATAATGGCCAGGGGAGCAGGGCTGAAGGCAGTCGGGGGGCTGCAGACCAGAGGGGCAGGAACAAGCCCCGCTCTTGGGGTCACAGGAGCTGCTGTTGCCACAGCGGCAGGGCTTGTCACACTGGGGTCCCCACACTCCCGGGGGACAGTCTGTGAGAGGAGGAAGGTGGAAGAGGTTACCAGGGGTCTCACCCTCCTTCCCCCACCCCTCCAGCCTACACTTAATCCCTGTCCCTGTCTCCCAGCCCCCACATATGCCACGTCTGGCTTTGCCCAAACTCTACCACATCCCGGCAAAGGCAGCGGAGAGCAGCGGTCACCAACCGGTGGTCCGTGAGGTCCGAGAGATGGGCGACCGCTGGCGTAAAGGGGCTCCGGTGGGTACCGGCCCCCGAGGTCCCCGGCCCCTGTGCCTGGCTAGGAGGGTGTGCCCGGGACCCTGCGCCTGGCTAGGAGGGTGTGCACAGCAGCCACTCACCACTGGAGCAGTCGTCACCTCGCCAGCCCTGCACACACTGGCACCGATTGGGTGCCACACAGCGGCCGTGGACACACTCCTGGACGCAGAGAGCTGGCAGAGATGGGGGCGCGGGAGGAGGCTTACAAGCCGGCCCTCACCCGCCTTCGTACCTGAAGTCTAACCGCCCCCCTCCCCCACCAGGGCCCGGGGCTCTCTAACACGCAGGAAGGCGCAGGGCCCAGACCTCAGGATTCCGGGCTCCCCACACACCCCCTTCCGGGGAAATTCTCGAGGCACCCTGAGAAAACGGGGGGAGGGTCCTCAGGTAGCAGCTAGACAGGGATGCTGTGCAGAGACTGGGGTCCAGGCCGGTCAGGCTTGGCAGGGCCAGAGGAGAGGCAAGGAGAGAGCGGCACAGAAGGCCCCAGTCTGGGGGTTTCGGGGTGTTTAGGTGGGGACAGGAGAGACTGAACAGCAACAAGTCAGAGACAGAGAGACGGGCAGGAAGAGACAGAGACAGATGCAGACACGACCCTCCCGTGCCCCCCTAAACTCCCCCCTCTACACACACACACACACACAGTGAGAGACTCAGGAAGACGGGAGGCAGGACACACTGCGGAGGGACATGAGGAGGAGGGCGGGGAAACGGGGTCAGCTAGCATCACCCCTGGGAACCACAGCTGTGTCCCTGGGGACAACGCCAGGTGAGCGGGAGGAGGGGGGGACACCCAAAGGGCAGAGGAGTAGCCCTGCCTGGCGGAGGCAGGGAAGGACGGACTAGAAAGGGTGGGCTCAGTCCCCCCCCCTCCCACCCCCCCGTTCCACGCCGCGCCCGGGACTCACGGACACAGGCCCCGCGGCTCTCGTAGAAGCCCTGGCAGCACTTGAGGCGCTTCCGGTGGTCCATCTTCACCACCTGGCGGTAGACCGTCCGGTAGACGACCCTGGGGAGACCCGGGAGGGCGGGCCGGCCGTCAGCTCCCTGCCGAGGTCCAGCGCCCCTCCCCCCCACACACACACAGCGCGGCGCTGTGGGCGGCCTGGGGCCTGTCCAGCACTCAGGCCCCGAGAGGGCCCGCAGGCCAGATGCTTCCTCCCAACCCTAAAGGTTCCCAGAAAAGAATGAGGGTGTGGAGGGGCGGGGCACTCACGTGGGTTTAGGGCAGGAGTGGGGGGTCTGCCAGGGCTGACTGCAGGTCTCCGAGGGGAGCAGGCTGAAAGGGCGGGAGTGGGACTCCTTGGTGGTGGTGGTGAAGCTGCAAGACACAGGAAGGGGCCGGGGGCTGAGCTGGGGCCGGGGCCGTGAGAAGCAGGGGTGTGTGTGGAGCTTGGCCCCGGTAGGGGATCACCACCCCAACATTTATTTGGGCTTGCTCCCCCAAACCTAGGGATGAACCCACATCCTGCCCTCCAATCTGAAGGGATCCTCCCAGAATTAGAATACAGTGGTACCTCGGAGATACGAGTGCCCTAACGTACGAGATTTTTGAGATACGAGCCGTCGAGCGAGCGATTTTTGCTTTGAAATACGAGCAAAGGTTGAGATAGGAGTCATCGCGAGGATCGGCCGGCTGCACACGACCCACCAGTTTACCCCGACTCGAGCGTCTCAGAGTTTCCCACGCCTCAAGGTTACGGAACGAATTAAACTCGTATCTCGAGGTTCCACTGTGTATTCCTGGAACCCGCTTTCTCCCCATCAGAGCCCCTTCCCACCCGATAGGACCAGAGCTGGCAATTTTCCTTCCTCCTCTCCCCATGCAGGGAGATGGAGCCAGAGCCCGCGCACGCGTGGGTGGCAGCATTTCTGGCCAATCCTGCCCTAGGCCTTGTTTCCCTGCCCTGTCCTTCCTGCCCCCCTGGGCCGGCCCCTCTGCTTGCCTCCCCCTCCCCCCACACACAGAAAATGGCTCCCACTCTGTGCCCTGTCCTCCCACCGAGACCAAGGAAGGGACTGGGATAAAGAAAGGACAGGCAGGGTCAGAGCTGGGGTGGAGATTAGGACCAGGTCAGAGAGAGGGAGAGAGTCGGAGGCAGCCATGGAGGGGAGGAGAGAGCAGCGCAGAAACAGGCAGGAGGCGAGGGCTGGAGAGAGGGCGGGAGGTCAGGGAAGAGGAGCCCGAGAGGGGAGGATGGGGCGCTGGGGGCTTGGAGCCCTCAAGGGGCAGCAGGGGCCCCCTCTCACCTTTCCCAGAAGATGCAGGTGTTGGGGTCGTTGGGGTTGAGGGTTCCAGCCAGCCCCAGGCCCAGGGCCAGGAGGAGGGAACGCAGCGGTGGGGACATGGCGGAGGCCTGCGACATGACGTGGCCGTGAGGGGCGCTGCGGCCGCAGCCTCGGCTCTGAGGACCCAGTCTCTGCGAGGCCTGCGCAGGCGGCAGAAGAGAACAGGCTGCTGCCATGTCTTCTCTGCCCCCTGCCCTCTGCCCCCTGGCCCAGCCCCCAGGTCTCTCTCCTGACTGGGTGGTGTACCCCGTGCTCACACAGCCTCCGCTGCCTGGCCGTCCTCCCTCGATTCTTTCTTTTTCTTTTTTTTTTTCCTTAAATATATATATATTTTTTTACAGAGAGGAAGGGAGAGGGATAGAGAATTAGAAACATCCATGAGATCAATCAGCCGCCTCCTGCATGCCCCGCAATGGGGATGTGCCCGCAACCAAGATACATGCCCTTGACCAGAATGGAACCTGGGACCCTTCAGTCTGCAGGCCGACGCTCTATCCACTGAGCCAAACCGGTTTCGGTTTCTCCCTCGATGCCTCACCTTGAGTTCTCACCTTCAAGATCTAGCCCCAAGTGCCACCCCTGCATCTCTGCTCTGCTCCTCGACCCCCATTAGCAGACTGCCCCACCCATTCCTTCTGGAGCCCTGGCGTGCACACACACACACACACACACATACCCAATACACACACACACAACACACACACACACACACACACACACACCACTGTTCCAGTGCCATTTTCCTGATCATGCATTTTCTCTCCGAATCTCCAGCCGCAACCCAGCCCTACCCAGGGCACTTGGATATTTACAGCAAGGTTCGAAACGAGAGCCAACGGGGGCAAGTTGTGAGGGAAGTCCACTTGGCTCCATTGGAGGAAGAAATTTCTTATGTCAAAGCAGTTTAGTAATACGCCGAAGCCGGTTTGGCTCAGTGTACAGTGGTACCTTGAGATACAAGTTTAATTCGTTCCATAACCTTGAGGCGTGGGAAACTATGAGATGCTCGAGTCGAGGTAAACTGATGGGTCATGTGCAGCCGGCCAATCTGAGTGATTACTCGTATCTCAACTGTTGCTCATATTTCAAAGCAAAAATCGCTTGCTCGACGGCTCGTATCTCAAAAATCTCGTATGTTAGGGCACTGGTATCTCGAGGTATCACTGTATAGAGCGTCGGCCTACGGACTGAAAGGTCCCAGGTTCGATTCCGGTCAAGGGCATGTACCTTGGTTGCGGGCACATCCCCAGGAGGAGGTGTGCAGGAGGCAGCTGATCGATGTCTCTCTCTCATCAATGTTTCTAACTCTCTATCCCTCTCCCGTCCTCTCTGTGTAAAAAAAAAAAAAAAGCAGTTTAGAAATGGAATCAGCAACTTTGGGGGTGAGCTCCCCACTGGTGTCTGCAGGCAGAGGCCAAAACCACCCCGAGGTGGTTGCAGGCGGCCTGCTCTATGGGACGAAGGAGCTGGGCTGGGCCCAGGTAACCTTGAAGGAGGCCCTCCACCCGCCGGTGTGTTGGCTCCGCTCCTATGGACACATGAGGACCAATGGTGCTCATCTCCCAGCTCCTGCTGTCATACAGGCAGCTTGGAACCAGGCACAGAGGGTCATTTACACATGGAAACCGACACACACACACACACACACATACCAGGCCAGCCGCACACACACACACACACACACACCATGTCAGCTGCCCAACACTTGCCAGCTCATCATTGCCCCCAACTCCAAGAGCCAGCACCCGAGGGGGCCCCCAACGTGGCCTCGGGCTTAACAAAAGCACCAGCCTCTCCCGGGTCACCCAGCAGCCATCTGGCGATGGACTCCCGCCCCCTTTCCCCCACCCCCAGCCTCACCCGGTGGGTGGGAAGCGGGTCGGGACTCAGATGAAGTCCGTTCTGGGAGGCTGCGCGCCTGCGGGCCGCCCCCACTGCCGCTGGTTTCGGATTCCACGTTTAACGTTCCCGAAACCCGCCCCGGTTCCCGCGCCGCACCTCCCGGAGGCGCTCACATCTGCTTGTGATTTGGGAGCGGAGAGATCGGCTGCTGGCCCCTGGTACCCCTGAGTATCTCTGGAATGCTCAGTGCCTGGCCCCACACATGCCCCCCGCCCACACACTCCCGGGGGCCCCAGAGCGGCTCCCAGCTCCGGGCAGGGGGGGCCCTCCTTCCCTCCTGACTTCCCCGTCTCCCACCGGAAGGAGAGACCCCCCAGGAATCGCTCTCAGCCAAGGGCAGCGCCTCTCCTCCCAGGTGGCCTCCCTCCCGCTGACACCCTTTACCCACGCCCTCTGACCCTGCAGAGCGGCCGTGCACCCCCCGACCCCCCACTCTGGCCAGGCGGTCCCATCGCAGCTCCCTGCGGGTACAGCTCCACCTCTGGCTTTGTCCTTCCTCCCCTCACTCAGGCCTCAGGGCCCGCTCGCTCTCTGCCAGTAGCTCACCTGGCCCCCACGGTATCCGGTATCCGTATCCGGAGCTCAGGTGAGCCCAGCAAGGTGCTGTGCGTTGGCAGTGTGGCCTCGAGGCCAGAGAGTGTCCCCGGGGGTCCTTGGTGCTCAAGGCAGGGAGCCTGGAGACAGAAAGTGGAGATTAGATAGCCTGTGTGTTTGGGGGAGGACAGCAGGGAGTGGGGTGACTCCACCTTCCCACTGCCCTCAACTCCGGTGGGATGTGGGGGATCCCTCTTGCCAGTGACTTGTCTCCCAAGCTGAGCACGGTGGCTCGCTCTGAGTGGGTGAGGGGTCTCGGCCCGTCCTCCGGGACCAGTGGTGTCCTTCAGGTGCCACAGCCCTGCCCCAGTGCACCACCCCACAGCCTCCCCGCACCTGCTGCCATCCCCTTCCCCAACCTCCCCAAGCTACTCCCTCTGCCCCTGCCCTGCCCCAGCCACCTTCCCAGGCCCAGTGCCTACCTCCAGGACGAGGCCCCTGTCCGCTCCCAGCTGACCGCCCACTTCTCCCTCCGGGGCTCAGCAGCCAGGCCAGAGGCAGGCCCCCCAGCCCTCCACACAGCACCCCGTCCACATTCCCTCCCGGTGGCCCTGGCACGGGGCCCCGGTCCTCAGGCTGGCACTGCATCTGTCTGGATGCTGGACCATCCCTGGGTGAGCCTCATCTCCACCACACCAGGACCCTGGCTTCCCCTTAAGCTGGGAGCGGTCTCCCGGTCAGAGGCCCCAGTGAGGTGGGAAAACCTGCCGCAGGAGGGATCTGCAGCGGGAAGGACAGCGGCAGGAGGAGGGGCCGTGCAGATTAGGCTCCTGGCCCCCTGCAAGCCCTTCTTCCCTTCACATCGGCCCCGCCCACCGTCAGCCCCGCCCCCTCCCCTCCTCCCACCGCCCCTCCTCCCACAACCTCCAGAGGAGAGGGTTCTCAAAGGGCGCAGAGAGGCCTGAGGTGGGCAGGGCGCCTGAGGATAGCTGGGCTGGCAGGGCCAGAGGCTCTGTTTGCCAAAGGGCCTCCTGCTAGGACGGGAGCGCAGAGGACGTATCAGCTGCTGGGTTGTGGGGCTGGAAGTCAGGGTGCGGTCTGGGAGACCAGTGGGTAGCCATCGGGGAGCGGGGAGATGAAAGGGGGAGTCTGGCAGGGAGGGGAAGGGTTTGGCCTAACCGGCCCCAGCCCCTGGGGAGGGCGCACAGGCCGGACCAGGAGCCCAGGGCCCCAGCTTGCTCCCTTTGAACCTCCAGCCCAGCACATGCATGAACCCCACACATGCATGAACCCCTCAAAGGGGGTAAATCAGACAACCACTGGCACCCCATTCCCCTCCAGGAGCCCTCAATTCATTCACTGAGATGTACCCCCAGGAGCGCCCGCTGCTGCTCCTTCCCCTGCAGAATGCCCCTCCCCTCCTGCTGAATCCCCTTCCTCCGCTGTATCTCTGGTTTGAGCCGCCCAGACCTCTTCCCTCACCGGAACGATAGCGTGAGCCCACCCACGGCCGGGTGCTGAGCAGTTAACACAGCTCATCTTCTTTAAAGCCCGCGTCAGTCCACGGTGGGTGGCAGGTACCGCTACTCGCGTCACAGATAAGGAACCACAGGCACCACGAGGGTGAGTCACTTGCCCACAGCCACAGCGCCAGTAGCGTCGGGGCTGCGGTCCCAGGCTTTTCCGAGCCCAGCCAGGAATCCCAAAGGCTTTCTCTCTCTCTCTCTTTTTTTAAGAGCCTCCGTTACCGGGAGCGGAGAATGCTGGCGGGCGCAGGGGATGGGGGCTGCAGCAGGAACACGATCGGAGGAGGCGTGGGAACCGGGATGTGTTTACAGTCAAGAATGAGCTGACACTTCTCTCTCCTCCACCTCGAGATGCAAAGCAGCTGGGCTCCCCGCCAGGCCTCCAGGCCCCAGTTCTGCCGCCCGAGCAGCCCCGGCCTCCCTGCCCTCTCTACCCCCAAACCCACCCAGAGCCCAACCCAGCTGGTCCTCCCCTGCTCTCCTCCCAGCTCAGCCTGATCTTCTCCAGTGGGGAGTCCGCTGGCTCCCCTCCTTGTGCCGAAACCCCTTCAAGGAGAAGGAGGAGGAGGGGGATGAGTCAAGGCCTCTGGGAGAATTCCTAGCAGACAGACGGGATCCATTTCTCCCGAAAGCACCCAGCAAGAGCGGGGCTGATGGAGCACGCCAGCGAGCGGACCCTCCACGCTGTCCCCCCTCCCCGCTCCTCTTCCCTGGGAAGTGGTGGGGCAAAGGAGGCCCTCTGCGTTCTGCATCCCCTCCCACCCCACTGGAGCCCGGCTTTGAACCCCGTCCATAACGCGGGGAGTACAAGAGCACTTCCTTGGTCGGGCTGCTGGGCAGACTAGAGCCTGAGTTCGTTCGTGCAGATAGTGCGCCGAGAGTCCGTGTATAATGCGCTCGGTTCGCACGCGCTGTCTCGGCCCTGCACCCACCCACGTCCCTTGGCACGGCCATACCCTTCGAGGATTCGTTCCAGGAAAGGCTGTGTGTTTTCCCGAAGACCCCCCACGGTGATCAGGAGGAGGAATAGGGCCATAGATGCTGACAGAGAGAGAAGGACTGGGGACAGAGGGCGGGGCTGCCTTGATCCCCCAGATCTAACCCTCCGCCCCCCAGAACAATGGGCTGACCACCAGATACTTCTTCGAGCCCAAGGCGGCTGACAGCAGGTTGCCTAGTTTCTGCTTCCCCAGCCCTCAGCCCGAAAACCACCTCCATCCAGCTCCTTGCTTGGTTCTGCTGACCCCTACTCTCTCCCTCTCTCTCCCTCCCTCTCTCTTTTGCTCTCTGTGTGTGTGTCCCCTCCCCATCCTGGAGTCCACAAGCTGTCACATGCAAGGTGACCTCAGGGGGCAGCCGAGCCCCGTGAGCCTCCATGTTCTCGTCTGCGAAGTGGGAAAATCCACTCTCACCGCCCAGGGTTCAGGGAGGGTTTCCTTCCTCCATCAGGGTCTCCGTGTCCATCTCATCGCTTCTCTCCTCCCTCTCCCACATCAAGGCTGCCTTGGACCTGGTGCAGGGTGCTCTCTGCACCGGTGACTCTGCCTTCCAGGGTGAGGCGGGGCTGAGCCAGCCTGGTCCGCTCCCTCAGCCCTGGGGCTCGGTGCCCAGCTTGCCCTGCTTTGCCTCTCTTGCCTGTCTGTCTCCCTCCCAAGCTCCCTGTGTCTGTTTCTCGGCCCTTTCCCGGCTTTGCCATGGCGCCAGGCTCCCTCAGGCCGGTCCACTCCGCGAGATCCCCGTCTGCAGACTCCCCCTTCCTCCCACAGAGGGATGACCTCCGACCCAGCTCTCCGCGCCACACAGGGCCCCCATACCCATGCGTGCGCGTGCAAGCTCAGCGCCCCTCCTCTGTCCCGCCGAGCCTGGCCTCCGGCACACCAGGCATGTCTGCCGGATGGAGGGACAGGAAGCCTGCATGTTCGCGTTCGTGCCAGAGGCGGGGCGGGGAGGGCGCAGGGGTGAGGGGCCGGCCTTGTGCTCTCTGTGGCTCAGGAAACAGAAGCTAGAGGGTCCTCCGTCCGACCTGTTTACTCATCAGGAAACAGGGAAACTGCAGGGATCTGATTCACCAACCCCCTCCGCGCCGGCTGCAGGGTGGCGCCAGGGCCGGGCCCCACGCTCGCTGCCACCGCCACCACCCGTAGGTGCGAGTGCCTATGATCCCGCTTCTCGGACGGCTTGCCCAAGGACTGCCTGGTGGTCAGAGGCCGCTGCAGGACCAACCTCCCCTTGAAAAACCAAAGCAGAGAGTGGGAGCCACCCAGCCCAGGGAGCCCGCTTTCCGGTGAAAACTCCCCTCTGGCCCACCGCCAGTGGGTGCTCATCGCCTCCCCCAGGTCCCCTCTCCGCTCTGGCCACCGCCCCTCTCACTGCCCTCTGTGGCGGCCCCCACCCCAGGAAAGGGGTCCGAGGGGTGAGCCCTCTGCCCTGTGCTCCCATCCCACTGCCAGCCGCTGCCCCCCATGCCTCTCACCACACAGCCGCCTCTGCCCAGGCCACCCCTGAAATGCCCAGGTCCTACCCATCCTTCAGGCCGCCCCCCTCCCCTCCAGAA